>JAYESA010000003.1:147208764-147361264 GCA_036927795.1 Iris macrosiphon
AGCACAGCAAGTCCAAAAATAGACGTATTTCAATGTTTTCGCGATTTCGGGAGAACCATGAATCAGAATCATGAACCGTTTAAAGTTTCAGTAAGATAATATCAAGATAATTGATTTATATTTTTCCCAGAATTTAATTCGAAGTATTTTCATACTGTTAATTCTGTAGAACTTCTAGATTAGAATTTAACCATCGGTGCACAATACAAAATTTGTATGTGCCATAATTCCCAAACGAATTTGGATTCGGATGAGCCGTAAATTCCAGCATATTTTTGACGCTGAAATCTACAGGAAATCATGCATGAAAGTCGAGTTTGTGTCGGTTAACTTTTTGGTCAACATATCGCCTCGATTTGCGTGTCATGAGTCTCGAGTTGATAAAATTTAGTTTCTTTGGACAAAATTTAGGAATTAACATAAAAATAAGAATAATAAGATTAAAATAGGATTTTAGAATAATTATTCCATAATTAAATAAATTAAAATAAATTATCTTTTGACGTGATAAATTTGTAATACATAGGCTATTTGGACTGTGACTTGGACTCTGATTCATACCAGCAGCAGGACCCCAGGCGAGTACATTCTCTGACAGTGTTCCAGTAGGACATAGTATTTAGCCACCACGGTTAGTTTACATCAGACCCTGAGTGGGAGAACCCAACGCACGTTCGTACATTTACATGTACGCAAATATTATTCAGTTTGGTATATATATTTATGTACGTAATTACTATATATATTCCAATAATTATGTAAATAAATTAATGGTTATATTATTATATAGTTATATGAATATATATGTAAGTAAATGCTAATTGATAATTATGACTAAATATTCTGACTGTACGACCCTAGGACACCGTGTGTCACGCCCCGAGGCGTCCCCCGAGTCGTGACCGCCGTGCGGGCCTGGAGTTGCGCCCGCACAAGGCTTTAATGATTTGCATAGCAAGCACGTATTCAGAGTACGCAGATAAATTGAAACACAGATTTGAAACATAGAAAAGTTCTCTTTATTGATAATGAACATCTATTACAAACTCTTGAACGAGTTAGCTAATATGCCGAACGGCTTACAAAAGGGTTGACTCAAAATGAGATAGCAGTCCTGTACATTACATCCTTTTATAAACTCAAAACGTATAGACCTCCAGGCTGGAGGATCGCTTTGCCACGGAGCTGCATTTGTGTATGAAGAGTTGCAGCTTCGGACTTCAAAAGGCTTTGAGGCGCGGTGAAGACGCGCTAACAGCTGGACTGGATCGGGAAGACGACTTCGGCTCCTCGCTCGGTTCGCCTTAGTGCGGAGAACCTGTTTCAACGAGGGTCAGCATATCGAAACATGCTGGTGAAGGCGAGCTAGCCTGACTATACCAATCAACACGTTGTTTTAATGAAGCAAGCATATTTGTGGGTTTCTATCTTGCCTTAGTTCATTTACAAGTAAGCAGCATATTGAATTTACTGAAATGAACGTGCCACCGTTAGGTGGATTTTTACCTGACCGTCTGAATTACCTGCACAATACTTACCATGCCTTCCCTGCCACGGAGACACAAGTTAGTATGCAACAGGTTTAAATATACACGATGATCACTGGCATGGTTGCCATAGTGGACTAGTCCGAGGCAAGGATAGCATGCAACGATAGTACACGAGGCGCTGCACGCCACCTTGTCCCGTACACGATGACTATTACACGAGTTCCGCCCGGATCGGATCGGTGCCAGTGCCCCAGCGACCGTCCGCAGAACTATACCTTGTGCACAAGTTGTCCATGATCGTACACGATTAACACGTTAACAATTTATGCAGTTGAGGCAACACGATTGCAAGAACACGAGTGCAAGTACACGAGTGCATGACAAGTAGTAATGCATGATTTATTTAGCATAGCCTCCCTGAACAATTATGCATATACAAGATGTGTTCTATACTTAGCACGTTTTATAGAACATTTGCACGAACAAGCATACGATAAGGCAACAGTTCACAGGTTTGATTGACAAGCATAATAACCAAGTATATTTGTCTTTTATCTTGGTTTCTTTTATTATTATTTGGTATCGTTTGATCGGGGCAAAGGAGAGTGCAGATTGATTAGCTGTGAAGCTTGGAAGCAGGACTAGCTAATCGGGTTGGTAGCCACTCACTTAGATTTTTGGAAGGGAGAAGGAAAGAGGCGCTTCACGACTCCGCTCGCAAGCCGCCTACTGCTCGTTCACCTGCACACGAACAGCTCGATTAATTACTTCTTCCTCTCTTCCCATTCTCGGAATAGAAGTGCAGTTCAATGAACGAAAATAATGAAAACCATCAAAACCGTTCAAGGAAAACAAGCAAATCCCAAAACCAACTCAAAGCACGAAAGCAACAAGCGACATCGAAAATCGAGACAATAAAAGATAGCAGCGGAGAGGTCCCTCCTGACTCTGCCGCTAAGTCGATCCCGGGGGCGCAGTCCACTTAATATGGGAATCGATTCCGAAGAAACAAATCCATAACGAGGACGAGTTCTTAATTTAATCTATCCCGATCGAACGATACCGTCTTGTGTTTCTTAGCCGCGCTCTCCGCACCGGAAGAACGGGGCGCTACATCCTACCCAACTAATTGGAAGTTTCGTCCCGAAACTTAGGGTAGAACTTACCGTTAGGGATTATTTCGTTGGGGACGACGATCAGGAAGGTTCGGACAGGAATTAATGGCATGGCCTAATTGTCCACACGCTAGGCATAACCCAAGTCTCAAACGGCAATTGTTGGCAGTGTGCCCACACTTTTTACAGAAATTACACGATGGCCCTGGGTTTCCTCTTTTGTGCCCTCCGTTGTTAGGGCGCTTTGAAGCAGTATTTCCTCTCTCGTCGCTTTGGCGTTTGTGACTGGATGTATGCACAACGCCGGCAGGAACGTGAGAATAGTGTGGTTCGAGCGACAGGGCGTGATTCATGACTTCACGCATTGTCCGATACTGGGGAACGGCTACGTGCGAATGGATGACAGGGCGTAGTCCACCTTCAAACCTTCTAGCTCGACTCACTGCATCAGGTAAATAGGCCCTAGCGAATTTGGAGAGTCGGTTGAACTCGGCGGAGTACTCTTTGACTGTCATGCTGCCTTGCCGCAGCTGCACGAACTCGTTCTCCATTTGACGTTGGACTGGAGGGGGTACATACTCCTCTTCGAACGCGGCACGAAAAGTCGTCCACGAGATCGCCTCCTCTCCGTGATCAAATTGGAGAGATCGTCGATGCACGTTCCACCAATCGTGTGCGTTGAGGCGGAGCTGTAGTCGCGCGCAGGCGACGCGCTTCTCTTCGGGGACCTCTAGCAGAGCGAAGTGATCTTCAAGTTCGGCCAACCAATCTAGAGCTACGACTGGGTCCTCAGTCCCGTTGAATGGGGTGTTGCAGACCTTCTTGAAGTGGCCAAAGTCGAAGGCAGTCACGTCCCTCGCTCTTGGAATTTGCGGTGTCTCTACTTCAAGCACGGGCTGCTCCACCGGAGTCGTTGTTGTTGCGGCGGAATGGTTGGCAGCCAAAGTCTGAACGATCTGATGCAGGGTATCTACCTGCTTCTGTTGGACTGAGAATCGTGCTTCTATATTGTCTTGAAACTTGAGCTGACTCTCTTCCGCCCGCTTCTCGGCCCGTTCATGGCGAGCCTCATCCCTTTGTTGGTTTTCCCCCAACATCCGCAATATTTGCTGAACGGGATCGATGCTTGGCGTGGCTCGCTGGCTTTCTGAACTTTCCGAAGTGCCCGGACTACTTCCTTGGCGTTGCATTTCGTCCGGGACTTGCGCTGCAGATTGCGCAGGATTCATTCCTTCAAAAGAAGGTAAATTACATTAGGATCATAATGTATTATGGACTTATTGCATGAACGTATCTCATTTTGGCCTAGCGAGTTCAAGAGTTCGTACAGGAATTTGATCGTTAAAGGAACTTTTTAAGCACGAAGTCTAAGGAACTTTGAATCTGTGCTCTGATACCACTATGTCACGCCCCGAGGCGTCCCCCGAGTCGTGACCGCCGTGCGGGCCTGGAGTTGCGCCCGCACAAGGCTTTAATGATTTGCATAGCAAGCACGTATTCAGAGTACGCAGATAAATTGAAACACAGATTTGAAACATAGAAAAGTTCTCTTTATTGATAATGAACATCTATTACAAACTCTTGAACGAGTTAGCTAATATGCCGAACGGCTTACAAAAGGGTTGACTCAAAATGAGATAGCAGTCCTGTACATTACATCCTTTTATAAACTCAAAACGTATAGACCTCCAGGCTGGAGGATCGCTTTGCCACGGAGCTGCATTTGTGTATGAAGAGTTGCAGCTTCGGACTTCAAAAGGCTTTGAGGCGCGGTGAAGACGCGCTAACAGCTGGACTGGATCGGAAAGACGACTTCGGCTCCTCGCTCGGTTCGCCTTAGTGCGGAGAACCTGTTTCAACGAGGGTCAGCATATCGAAACATGCTGGTGAAGGCGAGCTAGCCTGACTATACCAATCAACACGTTGTTTTAATGAAGCAAGCATATTTGTGGGTTTCTATCTTGCCTTAGTTCATTTACAAGTAAGCAGCATATTGAATTTACTGAAATGAACGTGCCACCGTTAGGTGGATTTTTACCTGACCGTCTGAATTACCTGCACAATACTTACCATGCCTTCCCTGCCACGGAGACACAAGTTAGTATGCAACAGGTTTAAATATACACGATGATCACTGGCATGGTTGCCATAGTGGACTAGTCCGAGGCAAGGATAGCATACAACGATAGTACACGAGGCACTGCACGCCACCTTGTCCCGTACACGATGACTATTACACGAGTTCCGCCCGGATCGGATCGGTGCCAGTGCCCCAGCGACCGTCCGCAGAACTATACCTTGTGCACAAGTTGTCCATGATCGTACACGATTAACACGTTAACAATTTATGCAGTTGAGGCAACACGATTGCAAGAACACGAGTGCAAGTACACGAGTGCATGACAAGTAGTAATGCATGATTTATTTAGCATAGCCTCCCTGAACAATTATGCATATACAAGATGTGTTCTATACTTAGCACATTTTATAGAACATTTGTACGAACAAGCATACGATAAGGCAACAGTTCACAAGTTTGATTGACAAGCATAATAAACAAGTATATTTGTCTTTTATCTTGGTTTCTTTTATTATTATTTGGTATCGTTTGATCGGGGCAAAGGAGAGTGCAGATTGATTAGCTGTGAAGCTTGGAAGCAGGACTAGCTAATCGGGTTGGTAGCCACTCACTTAGATTTTTGGAAGGGAGAAGGAAAGAGGCGCTTCACGACTCCGCTCGCAAGCCGCCTACTGCTTGTTCACCTGCACACGAACAGCTCGATTAATTACTTCTTCCTCTCTTCCCATTCTCGGAATAGAAGTGCAGTTCAATGAACGAAAACAATGAAAACCATCGAAACCGTTCAAGGAAAACAAGCAAATCCCAAAACCAACTCAAAGCACGAAAGCAACAAGCGATATCGAAAACCGAGGCAATAAAAGATAGCAGCGGAGAGGTCCCTCCTGACTCTGCCGCTAAGTCGATCCCGGGGGCACAGTCCACTGAATATGGGAATCGATTCCGAAGAAACAAATCCATAACGAGGACGAGTTCTTAATTCAATCTATCCCGATCGAACGATACCGTCTTGTGTTTCTTAGCCGCGCTCTCCGCACCGGGAGAACGGGGCGCTACACCGTGGACTATCCCATACTTACCTTGACCATGTTGACCCTAAGAACTTATGAATTTGTCCGCCTTGCGTACATTAACGTACTGGCATAGACACCTGTCAGTTGACTGACTGATTTCGTACAGTACTTGAAGATGCGACACCCGCATAAATCAACGCGTAATTGACCGTGTTAGATGACTAGTGTTACCCCTAGTATACCCCCTGAGTCCAGTGTAAATATGGTTGTGTATGTGCTAGTGTAAAGACTAATGATTCTATCGTATTATATTTATGTGTACATAGGATATTGGATTTGTTCTGCGTAATTTCTGGAGCAGATTATTGGTACATTGCAGCTTCCTTGCCAGGCAAGTATACCTTGCCAGGCAAGTATACCTTGCCATTGTACTTTTATTCATATTCCATATGTTGCATACATCTTTATTTTCTGTTTTTAGTTCATATATTTTAACTGTTATATAAAATACAGTGACGGTGTCGTCGCAATATATTTTTATTTATGTATTGCATTGACCTTGTTCATGAGACTACCCCATTATCATGTAGCATCATTAGGTTCATTGGCCGTGACATAATTGTTACACGAGTGTGAGTCTCATGTAGATCACGGACTGCGTGACAGGTCTGGCCTCCTGTACGTATGGGCCGTGCGTTAGGAATAACTGTCGTTAGAAACTTTGCATGCTAGGAGACTTGGCAGTTATTAGAGGTGTTATTGTGTCATGGATGTGACATGCTTAGAGCATGGGGTGGGGAGAACAACAAGTACCGCATTTGAGCTCATTTGCACTTTTTCTATTGTGCGCCCGGATTCTCCGCCGGAGATACGGGTGGTGATGACCACTATATATTATATTATTATCATGCGGGCCTCCGACGTTTGAAAGTCGTCGTACCTTTTTAGGCCCCTGGATCTCCAATAGAGAACCATGCCAAATCCCAGGTTTTCAGCCAGATAGCTCACTTTTGGGGAAAGTTGTTCTTAACTGCATTCACTTAGATGGTTAGGCGACCCCATTGGATATTTATTTCAGTACTTTATTGGCATGTGTTTAAGTATCTTGTTATGTCCCTCTGAGGACCTGGTCCCCTGCCAGGTGTATTTGTTTTTGAGTATTCGCAGGAGCGCAGATTCGGATGGATACCTATGCTTCGTGGATATCTTCTCTTCGAGCCGTGGTTGATAGCTGGTATTCTTATATTGTGTTATTGTGTTGTACTCATATTATATTTACTCTTATATTCGGGTTGGTAGTGGATTTGTTTCCATCCAACTATCCTCCTGAGATACTTCTTATTGAGATCTAGTTCCATAGATACTGGTTATATATTTATATTGATTTTCATGGATGAGATTTAGATTATACCCTGTGACTTGTGACTTATATTATACCACTTGTGGATTTGATATTCATAATACAGCATACGTATGGATTTGGTTTCCATATATTGGAGTTGCCATATCCATGCGGCTGGCATGCTTACGTGTCCTAGTCCTACGTATTTTTGGGACTGGGGCGTGACATGTTTTTGTGGTGGCCCATGCAGGTCGAGAGCATATTGTCTCGATTACGTTACTGTACCGAGCAAGCCTGCACCTAGGACTAGAGTATAGGATCTCATCCACAATTGACTATGATTCATCTTCCTCCTCTCTGCTCTATTCGAACAATTATATCCTGCTTGATTCCTGTACTTCCCTAATAAGTTCCTTGAGTATATATAGTCTTCTGCTAGAATATAGGAACCCTTGTTATTAGGATGATAATTAGAGTAGCACAACTATTAAGAATACAACGAGAATATAGACACACCACTAAGTTTATAATATCTAGTGAACCCTAGAATTCCTTATCTTTAGATTGGTATACCATTACCCCTTGATGTATTAAGAAGACTTGAGAGTAGTATAGACACTACTAGAGATAGTTAGAAGTTTTACCATAATGTTTGACCCTAGTATTAAGGAACCAACGTAGAACCAATATTGAACATTAGGACTGAACCCAACCTTCATAATTGGATAGTATTGGAGAACTATAAAACTTAGATTATTGTCTTATTATTAGTAGACAGCACCTTAGAAAGCCTAAAGGAATGTAATTAACACTTTTTCCTTGATCATACCTCGAACATAGCAACTAGCATACCACTCCCCCTTAGAAAACCATGATGCTATCTAGAGCCCCTATTTTAATTTCATATGTTGTTTCTCTGCGACCTTAACGTTCACTACTTGTGCGACGACTAATCATGCTTTCTCTTATTCATCTTTCAACTCATGCCATCTGACACTTCAGATAGTAGGCCAAGTAATTTTATTCTTTGTTAAGGGCTCATAGTTTGCTAGGATTATAGTTGTAGCGTTGAATGTGAAATTTTTTGTGCTTGGTAGTTAGAACTTGATAAGTTTAAGTTGTTTTGTAGATTGTGACCGATGATTAACCCTTAGTTTTTAAATCACGTAATTTGTACCCCCACCTCGATACAAGTTAGATCCATTTTCCCTTAACGGCTAGTAACTCTTCTATCCCTACGATTGACACCTGTTCTATGAGCACTATGATTAAGACTTAAGGTGACCCTCACCTATATAATGCAATAGGAGACCCTAATAAGTACCAAGATCTTTCCTCATATACCCTAATAAAGAGTTTCTATTTTATTTACATGTGCAAGATTATTTTGTAGGATCCTCTTAAGACTGTCACCGTATTAGTTTAATTCTTTTAAGTTGGGTAGTATGCCTCACAACCTAGTATCACATAGTCCACTTGACCCATCGAGGTTGTGTAACTGAATGACATTAATTGTATATTAGCAAAAGATGACAGTGTTTATTCAGACAATAGAATTTAGAGGTCATTGCCCTATTTGGTCGACTAACGACTTAAACAAGGAGGTTGTATGATAACTGTAGAGATTGTAGAGTCTTTTGTTATTATTGCTTATGTTGTTTTTGTTTTTGCAAACTTGAATTATTTTATAACTTCTCTCATTATAATCCAGCGTTATATTTTATGTACTACCTCGAATTATGCTGCTATTATAGCCTAGTTTTTGCTAGCTTATTCTTTATTGAGCTTGTTCATGATATATGTATTAATGGATGCATACATTAATACATTTCAGAATCAGTGTATTAAGGTCTAGCTAACCTTAGTGCGCTTGGTTCGCCCTTCGCATAACTACTTTACGTGGATTGAGAAATATAGTGATTAGTAGACGAATGTACTTGCCCTCTAGACATGTCTGACATATCGTATCGGTTACATAACTGTACTAATACGAGCATGTGAATAGGAATTACCAAAATAGGACTGCAATCCATAACTGCTTTGACAATTCCTATTGAATTCTTTAAACGCCTTAATCCCGATACTTATATTCTATTACCTCGCCCTTGAACTCTTTATTATTGATCTCCGTCTTCCCTTATTTCGGAAAGATGAAACCTTGTGCTTAGTATAAATTTGATATACAGATAGTACTAGATATACCCCACAGGCCAATCGCATTGTTTGGTGACTATCTTTTATAAATGACTAAGGGAATATCATAGATGATATGTTTGAGGATTCAATAGCATGATTAAATAATTTGGGGCATAAGCTTTCTTAAGGTTCATAGCCTTATGTGATAGATGGGTAAATTCTAAGTTGGGTAGCAGTGCATTGGCAACTCGAGAGGAATTTCTTTTAGATTGTGATCGAGTAAGATTAGATTGGGAGAAGTTTAAGCCATTTTAATTTTGAGAATTTTAGAAGAATGACTAAGATGATAAGAATTAATGAATTTTAAAAATCTTGATATTGAGGACCCAATATTTATACCTTAAGTACATAATTTAAAATTTTGAGTATTGAAGGTAAAATCATCAATTTAAATTTGAAGGATAAATATATAATTTCAGACTTGAACATTGGTGGACTGCATTTAAATTATTTTTTCAATTTGATGATTTAAATTAAGAATTAAAATTTGATGGTTGGACTACCTATTTGAAATATTGAGGATGTGAATGGAATTTAAAAAGTTGAAGAATACAAAAATTTATAAGTGAAAATAGGAATAATATTGACTCGAATTACTTCTAGAGGAGATTATGATAGTTGAAGATCGTGAGGTAAAATTTGATATGGGTTATTTAAATCTTGAAGATATTATATGGATTCAATTTAAATTTGGATATTGATGATTTAGAAAAGTGAGAAGAGATTACAATAGGTTGAATTTTGATTTGTACAATGAATATCTTAATTTTGAAGTGATCGCGATAGATTTGAATAGATTTTGTTATTTAAATTTTTGGAAGAGATTGCGATTGACGTACCTTATGTACGAATGTGAAGGATTTAACAAATTATGCCTTATTTTAATTTCGAGGACGAAATTATTTTAAGTTGGGTAGATTGTAAACTCCCTCACCCAAAATAGGTATTTTGTGTATATTTTATATTATTATATTTATTATAGATATTGAATTTATTTAGAGTATTCTCTTAGTTAATTAGAAAATAAATTTTTTTAGTATATTTACTTATATAAATATTTATTTAGAATTATTTTTAGGCTATTTTAGATTATTGGGATTTTTTTCCAAAATTTTAGTTAATTAAAAACTAGTAACACTAATTTTTTTAGAACTTTAAAGAATTTATTTTATATTCAAACTTAATTAAAAATATTCTAAACTTTTATTTTAGATTCTAAATAATCAAATATATTTTCTAGAATTTTTTGGGAATTTTCTGAGTATTTTTGGTATTTATTGGGAGTAATTAGGCTAATAACTAATTTTTAGAATTTGTAGAATTTATTGTGCAATCCCAGGAATATAGAAGGGACCCACGTTATTTTCTAGGGTTTATAATATTATTATATATTTTCTGAAATTATTTCAAAATTTTTGGAATAATTTTAGTATTTATTTTTAGTTATATGGGTAAAACTAATGTTTAGAGCTTCTCCTAATTATAGTAAAAAATCTATGAATAAAAAATTGTCCCAAGTATTTTTATAGGGTTTCTGGATTCAAAATATATTTTCTGTAATTTTTTTATATTTTTATGATTAATTTTAATATTTATTTGGAGTTATTAGATTTAAAACGACTTAAATAATATTTTCATAAAGGCAAATCAAAAATAAATAATATAACCAAAACCATCCAATCAAATCATGACACATGTCATCCTATGAACTTTCATTCAGCCTATCAACATCCCTATATATATATATATATATATATATATATATATATATATATATATATAAAACCCTAATTATCCCATTATTTTAGAGAGAGAGATTTTGGAGAATTGCCATCTAGGGTTCTTTCATCTTCCACAAGCCATTGCGTATAGCTCCGGACTCCAAACGAGGCCTAGTTTCTAGCGTTAGAAATATATTGAGGTTAGCTTTCTGATTATATAAATTTTTTTATTAAATTATGAGTATTAAATTCTAGAAAATTCGTAGAGCACAGCATGTCCAAAAATAGACGTGTTTCAATGTTTTCGCGATTTCGGGAGAACCAGAAATCAGAATCATGAAACGTTTAAATTTTCGGTAAGATAATATCAAGATAATTGACATATATTTTTTCCAGAATTTAATTCAAAGTACTTTCATACTGTTAATTCTGTAGAACTTCTAGATTAGAATTTAACCATCGGTGCACAATACAAAATTTGTATGTGCCATAATTCCCAAACGAATTTGGATTCGGATGAGCCATAAATTCCAGCATATTTTTGAAGCTGAAATCTACAGGAAATCATGCATAAAAGTCGAGTTTGTGTCGGTTAACTTTTTGGTCAACAGATCGCCTCGATTTGCATGCCATGAGTCTCGAGTTGATAAAATTCAGTTTCTTTGGACAAAATTTAGGAATTAACATAAAAATAAGAATAATAAGATTAAAATAGAATTTTAGAGTAATTATTCCAGAATTAAATAAATTATAATAAATTATCTTTTGACGTGATAAATTTGTAATTCATAGGCTATTTGGACTGTGACTTGGACTCTGATTCATACCAGCAGCAGGACCCCAGGCGAGTACATTCTCTGACAGTATTCCAGTAGGACGTAGTATTTAGCCACCACGGTTAGTTTACATCAGACCCTGAGTTGGAGAACCCAACGCGCGTTCGTACATTTACATGTACGCAAATATTATTCAGTTTGGTATATATATATTTCTGTACGTAATTACTATATGTATTCCAATAATTATGTAAATAAATTAATGGTTATATTATTATATAGTTATATGAATATATATGTAAGTAAATGCTAATTGATAATTATGACTAAATATTTAGACTGTACGACCCTAGGACACCGTGGACTATCCCATACTTACCTTGACCATGTTGACCCTAAGAACTTGTGAATTTGTCCGCCTTGCGTACATTAACGTACTGGCATAGACACTTGTCAGTTGACTGACTGATTTCGTACAGTACTTGAAGATGCGACACCCGCGTAAATCAACGCATAATTGACCGTGTTAGATGACTAGTGTTACCCCTAGTATACCCCCTGAGTCCAGTGTAAATGTGGTTGTGTATGTGCTAGTGTAAAGACTAATGATTCTATCGTATTATATTTATGTGTACATAGGATATTGGATTTGTTCTGCGTAATTTCTGGAGCAGATTATTGGTACATTGCAGCTTCCTTGCCAGGCAAGTATACCTTGTCATTGTACTGTTATTCATATTCCATATGTTGCATACATCTTTATTTTCTGTTTTTAGTTCATATATTTTAACTGTTATATAAAATGCAGTGACGGTGTCGTCGCAATATATTTTTATTTATGTATTGCATTGACCTTGTTCATGAGACTACCCCATTATCATGTAGCATCTTTAGGTTCATTGGCCGTGACACAATTGTTACACGAGTGTGAGTCTCATGTAGATCACGGACTGCGTGACAGGTCTGGCCTCCTGTACGTATGGGCCGTGCGTTAGGAATAACTGCCGTTAGAAACTTTGCATGCTAGTAGACTTGGCAGTTATTAGAGGTGTTATTGTGTCATGGATGTGACATGCTTAGAGCATGGGGTGGGGAGAACAACAAGTACCGCATTTGAGCTCATTTGCACTTTTTCTATTGTGCGTCCGGATTCTCCGTCGGAGATACGGGTGGTGATGACCACTATATATTATATTATTATCAGCGGGATGAGGACTGAGAAGTTTGTCGGAGTAAGGAAGCTGCGGCTCGGGTGACTGCAATGGTGGTGGAGAGATTTGCAGCGGTGGCAGATATAGAAGAGGGAGTGGCCGGGGAAGGAGACAGGTCGTCTAAGATGGAGGAGGTGGAGAGATCCGGCGAAGAGGGATCGGTCGAGTGAGGGAGGCATCGCTGCTCGTCGTCCGGCGGGCTCGGGTGATCCGGCGAGACTGCAGAAGGAAGTTGGAGAGGAGATGGGGACGATGATGGAGGAGGAAGGAGAGGCGGACGGTGAGGGCAGTGGGTCTCCGGCGAGGGGTTCGTCGAGGAGAAGGAGGTCAGCTTCGGGGTCGGGGTGGCTACTCCGGGCTTCTCCGGTGAGGATGCCGGCTGAGGGTGGCAGCAGGAGGCTGATGGTGAATAGGGGTGGAGATGATGAAGTCGCCTGGGAGAAGGGTTGGAATAGAAGAAAAATAAAGGATACAAAAAATAAGGAAAAGGGAGGAGATATTTTATACATGTAAGGGGGTGCTTGCCCTAGAAAAGTTTGACTGGTCAACCCCTCTTAGGGTTGGGCCTCTCATGTAGGATTTCAATGGCCAGGATTTGTTTTGATTCAAAATGAATGGCTCGGATTACATGGGTTCAAGTTTTGGAGGGCCAGGGTCTTAAGGAGCTTGGTGTTGAATTACACACTCCTAAAAAATCATGGAAAATACCAATAAAAAGGAAATATGTTTATTCACGTATTGTGCTCAATGGGGTGGACACCTTAATGCACTTTTGCACAAAAGTGCCCGACAATTGGAAAATAGCACAAAGCTGAATTTATGGTTAAATTAAATTAAATAAATGCAACTGGTGTTCTAAAATTAATTAGGAGTACATGGGGCCAAAATTAGGTCGGGTTACGAATATCAATAGTGAAGAAGACTCAGAACAGAATATTACCCTAATTTGGGTCGCACGAAAAATAGGCCAAGATTGCCTCCAATTTCGATTGGAACGCACAACGATACAAAATTAGAATTTAATTAGGAATTAAATAAACGTCCGCGACGATTATTGTGCGGCTAAAATGAAGTACAAGAGAGAATAATTATGAGTTACAAAAATGGCAGAATGGAAGGCGGACATGTCTAGGGCAAGGTTGTGAAATTTGTTGGAAGACAAAGGCTAGGGTAGCGCTCCAATTATCGAAGCAACGGCAAGGTACAATAATTAAATAAATTACGGTAATTAATTACGACCTCCAATAATTTAAATTCTAATTAATATAATTAACACGTAATCCTATAATTCGGACAGGTGTTCATCTAGTGGGCTTCTAGGTCAAGTCTACCAGCTCTGACATTAATGAACACTGTAAATATTTAAATACACATCTCATAAAATTATTTAATTTAAATACACATATCGAGAAATTATTTAATATAAATACCATAATATTAATAATATATAAAAGTCAAAAATACCCCTATTTTCAGAATATGGTAGTGACAGAAAATACTAGTATACTGCTCAATCAGCATGGCAAAATCAGATTGGACGTTGGGAGTGGCTGCAATATCGGCGAATCCCCTTCCATGAACGGCTGCATAGGGTGTCATCACAGTCGTCGCTTCAGTAGAGGGCGCGACAAAGGTAGAGGCACCGACAACGGCCGAAGTGGCTGGCGTACTCAAAGGAGGCATAGTCATAATGACAGGCCTATCCTTCTCCCGAGATATCAAAACTGTATCAGGCGAGCCGGCACCCGAAAATGCTTCCTCTTCAAAGTCGGGCACCTCCGTGTCATCGGCAGGAGCTGCAACAAAGCCAAAAGTTGCGTTGACGCTGCCCTCCCCGTAGATGTCTTACCCTGAAAAGAAGACAAGAGAAAGTTAATATCAACATGATGTTAATTTTTCTAAAAGAGGCGTAAAGACGACATTTATCCATGGCCGATGGTATATATGTCGCGTTTGCAGCCAGTATAGCTAAATCATTTCTTAATGATGCTAAGTGAGCTGTCATACCTGGAGAAGGGGGTGTGCCAACTGACAATGGCAGATATTCTTCCAGGTCTTCATCAAGATCCACTCGAGGCTCACCTGGTGGAATCTCGCTGGATATACTTACAAATGCGGCAGGAGTTACTCCCGTTACTGGTATGGATAAGGGTTGCAATCTTATTTTGCTCAGTCTCGAAGGCGATCTCGTACCAGTACCTGAAGCGGTAGCAGCGACAGCAGCCTCGTGCAAAGAATCTCCGGTACTGCCAGCCGAAACTGTGGAGGTTCCCTCTCTAATAGGCGAAGGACCTCTAGTCAAAGAATCATCCCCAACAGGGGAAACAGCAGGCTCACTCCGAGGAGCCTCATGACTGGAAGCCCTGACGGGACCACTAACAGTCTTCTTTTTCTTGCGAGGGGAAGCCTCCTTCAGAACAGGAGCCCTTCGCTTACCAGGGATAACCAGATGCTCTGCAGGCGGAGGTATTACGCCTCTCGGTACTGCCACCAAAAGCTCATTTGGATTGACAGAGTCTTCACCCTCGTCAGAGGAAACTGATGGGACTTCCTCTTTCCCAACAGACTTATGTGGAGGCATCCTAAAACTTCCACGCATATCAAAATCGCGATAGAAGGTATTGATGGCCACGTAAAACTGGGCGTACGAATAGAGGATGTGCAACTCCATGGAGAGAGAAGTCGCGAGCACAGTAAAGGCCGCTCCACTATAACCCATTATGAAGTACCGCCATCCTCTCGCTCCATCAATAAGTCCACCCCAGGACTTGAAGCTGGTGATGGCATTGCCCACGTGCAATTGGTCATACCCAAACTGCCTGGCGAACCGACTAGGCAGGTAAGGCTCCAAGAAGCATTGGTCTTCACTTTTGTACAATAAATGGGAAGGTCTAATACAGACCAACCAATAAAAAGCTTCAGGAGAAAGAACGGTCTTCCCTTCACCTGAGTCCTGAAGCCTGCTCCCCTGTTCATTGAGATGTACAGTGGGGACGGTGCAGAAGAGCTTCCAGCTATGAGCAAAATTTAATGCCCGTCGATAGTCTACGACGGTGGTCACGTTCCAGGTGGAATTTTTGTAATTCAACAAGAAATTATTCCCCGAACTACTGGCAGAGCCGGGAGACATTACTCTGGGGTTATGAAGAATTAGCTATCCCATCAAATATAGGAACGGTAATTCTACCCTGGGAAAGCTGTCACACCGTGTTTCATCGGCAAGCAGCCATCAGTAATGGCCTTCAGGCCAGCTTGTATCCGGCATACCATGGCAGGGAGCAAGCCCAGTCTTGCCTCGAACACCAGACGCACTGCAGGCCATAAGGTGTTGCGGTGAATGCGATCCGAAGATGCAATGCCAGGTACTACCAATCGGTGCAGCCATACAGAGAGGAAGCCAGCCAATTGAGCTTCCCTTAACAGAGGCCTGCGGCAATGCCTCAAATAACTGTAGGCTTTAGTGCCTGCAGGATAATTTCCTATCCCTTCGCCGAGAACTTGATCTGAAGCCCCAGCGTCTTCAATAAGATCATCGACTACTTGAGCATTAAGCACGCTCAGAAGGCTCAAAGGCTTATCCCTGCTATCCACGACTTTGTCTGGCTTAGCATCCCTGGCCTGATGGAAGAAGAAGTAGGACGCCCATTTGTTAGTATGAGCCAAATCAGAGGGCTCATTATAGAAGGCGGTGCACACTAAATAGTGACACATCAGCTCCTGGTACACTGCCACTACCCGAGGGTTTGTATCCCCTAGCTCCCGGTTTGTGGGAACATACTCTTCATAAGGAGTATCCCCCATTGGCAGTCTTGAAATCTCTGCCATTTCGTGAAGGGCCAACCCCAACTCCCCCAGTGGAGTGGCGAAAGTCCCAGTGAGCGAGATATACCGCTCCATCAAGCTAAAAACAGATTGGGATTGAGAGGTAACCCAACACTGGTAGCACTCACAGCCGCGAACAGACCAATGCTCTCCAGCTCCGTCTGAAAATGCTTCATGGCCCAGGCAGCTAAACGAGACCATCGAAGATTTGTAGGGGTAAGCCACCCATTGGTCCAAGGATTAACCTTGGGGTATACTCCTCCTTGTCCCATGAAGTCATTGCAGAAAGTCGGCAACTGGACTGGTTGGAGCAATGAAGTGTCTTCACTCGGGATGCTACCCGAAAATAATCCCCTGAAAGGCATGACCGGGCCGGAAGGGCAGCTTACAAATAACCCTTGGTCTGATCCCTTCTGATAAAATATCTTTTCCGGCTGGCCGTGAAGATTAGAGGTCAGAGTCCATGACATCTTCCTCGGATGCGTGGCATGGAAGAATGTCGAGATAGGGTAATCTCTCAGCATCCTGGGCAGGTACATGACCATGCCCCCGATAGTAAAAACCTAATTTTCCTTCTTGGGCTTCGTCTGGGATTATTTATCAATTATATCCCCGAAGAGGAAAGCTGGTTTTATATATTTGACCCCATCTATATGTGTTAGGGGCTCCCCGTTGATCATGTTCAACAGCATTCGTTCTCCTTGAGACGATATCAGATTTCCCCTTCCTTCAGGATACTGGGGTCCGGAAATAGGAAATGTCACATGGGACAAATCCTCCAGGTAATTGGAGTTTAGCATCCCAGCAGCAGAACCCATCACCTCAGCCAACGGAGGTATCTGCAAGTTAACTACAAAGTGCAAGAAAAATATGTCAGTTTCTATACTAGACCTCACAGTCTTGCAGCTTATGCCAAAGATCAACAGTCTGTGCTTTTACGCCAAGACTGTAAAAACTTGAGTTTTTTACGCTGGAATCTCATTCCGAGGCATAAAATCCAAGATTGGCAGTATACACAAAAATCTGACAGTTTGTGTTTTTACGCCAGACTGCCAAAGTTTGAGTTATTACGCCGGAATTTTCATCCAGAGCGTAACACCCAAAATTTGTAGTATACGTCAAATTTTGACAGTCAAAGCTTTTATGCCAGACTGCAAAAATATGGAGTTTTTACGCTGACACATTAGGAATGTGGGCGTAAAAGATAAAACATCTCTGTGCATCATCGTCCTCGAAGAGGCTCTCAGCACAGAAAATGACCTAGCGTGTTCACGTACAACGTGTGCGAAGGGTTTTCTTCGTTTTTTCGTCCCAAAAGCTTTACCTATAACACCCGGTACACAGCTTGACGGTGGGACACTACGTTCAGAGCGAGGTTTGCCCTGCCCGATGGGAGTCGCTCTTGCTTGAACAGAGGAGCGAGAAGAGGAGGCAGCATTCTTCCCCTTAGCAGTCGAAGATTGTTTTGGTGCTATTGCTAAAAACTCAAAGTGCTCAGAGAAGAAACGAAGAAGAGTTCTCAAAGAGACGAAGGTTTTTCTTTAGCAAAAGACAGATGAAAAGTTTTTCTCTGAAGGCCTTGGGGTATTTATAGAGTTCAGATAAAATCTTCGAATCCCTAACCAAATCCGATATTTAATATTTGGTTATGATTGGGGACCACGTCAGCCTATTACTCAGGGAAGGCGGACAGTCAGCGAATTCAAAAAGTTTTTTTCGTGCAGAGCAGATCCGTGATTTTACGCTAAGGAGCTTTTACGCTCGAGAAGCCACCAATCTACGGTTTTACGCTCAGAGGCTATAAGTCTACGATTTTACACCCGGATGCTTTTACGCTTGGTAGCTTTTACGCTCGAGAGGCTACAAACCTACGACTTCACGCTCAGAGGCTACAAATCTATGATTTCAGCTCAGAAGCTTTTTACGCTCAGAGGCGACAAATCTACGACAAATCGCTCGAAAGTTTTTCTTTTCAGAGGCTATAAATCTACAGTTTTACGCCCGAATGCTCTTATGCTCAGCAGCTTTTACGCTCGAGAGACTACAAACTTATGATTTTAGGCTCATCCACACTACGGATCTATGACTTTTCACATATCTTAAAATACACAAGCCTGAGTATGCGTATATCTGAACAACTCTCAAGGCGGCCAATTACAAAAGTTCACGCAGAAGATGCTCCTTCTTGGCCTCAAAATGGCCCAAGTATCCAAAGCATACAGAGTTCAGCATAGAAAATGACTCTTCTTCTCGGGTCGATTTGAAGTTCATCCAAAATCCAGTCTGAATATTTTCTCTACAGTTCAAGTATGGCCAGTTTTGACAGCCATTTCTTGCCCTATTTCAAGGGATTTTCGGGAAATCACTCTTGAAGACGATGATCTGAACAAGAAATCTTCTTATCAGGGAAGTGACAGTTCAGAATTCTATGCGACTCCTCATTCAAAACAGCAGGACAGTTCGAATATTCGACTTAAATGCTAAGCAGCTTTCTACGCGTCTTCAGTTACGCGTAAAAGACGGAACGAGATCAGATACTCTTTTTATCAGAGTCGGCGTAAAGTTATTCAGACGTGTCGAAGCTACACATATTCAGACTTTATCACAGCAAAAAATATGACAAATCATCAGATGCATAAAAGAAGACAACTTTATTAATCATGATTACATATGATGGAAATCTATTCTACAAAGGGTTTTTCATCTTTATGATTACATATGATGGAAATCCTTATGCTACAAAGGGTTTCTCATTTTCATTTAGGATCACGCCAAGAATATGTTCTGCCAGATTCTCGTATTGGTGGAGATCTTTGTTGTCTTCTACAGCAGATTAATCGGATTCAGCGGCCGATTAACAAAAAAAATGATTAACGGCGGGAGGATACAAAATTGGGCCTGCGTAAATTATTCAAGAGACCATTCTCCATACGCCATGACAGATTGAGTTGAGGTTTTAGACCCAACTCAATACTGGAAGACAGGGCTAGTTTGTTTGCCCTCGTCCACCAACGGCGGGAGAAAATACAGCTTGCAAGCTTTATGGTCGAATGTGACCCTTCCTCTCTCCTGAATGAATCACCATATAAATTTGCTGATTATCCCGAGCAAAGAAAGCTATGATATCCTTCCATGATCCATCGTTGCAGAGGACATTTGCTCGAAGATGCCTTCTTTTTTGGCTCCCTATATGCTGGAAGAACATGATCTTTTTCTACCTGAAGTCAGCAAGACGAACCTCGACAACCATCTCTGTGTGGTAAAGGAAATGTGGGAAGAATAGGTTAACTCAGCAGCCTTTATATAGGCAAAGGAGAACACACCGAATCCCAACAAAAATCCTCCAAGAAATCAGCCTCGAAGAACGAGTCAGACTTGACCGTTTTATGCTTCATTCAAAGTGTTTCAAATTACGAGAAATTTAAAAACTTTGAAGGGGGTCTTGTAGAAGCATAAAAAATACGCTGCAGAATTATACGCAGTATGCATAAACCCTGCATAAAAGCAGAGTTTCAGTACCGTGTGGCCTAAGACATGACTTCAGAGCCATCGGCGTACAACAGAGCTTCATCGCTAGTACATCGTAAAATATAAGCTCCAGGACAACCCACGTAATGTAGTATTTCCAGGCTGCTTCAGCGTAAAAAGGTTGTTACATCGCCACTTTGGCTTAAAACCTACTCGCTTTTAATACAGTAGGAATTTGTACGGGGAACTCTTCATATTCCTTGAATGAACCTGTCAGATCATGCAGTGAACCTGACTCCGGAGAAAGAGTACTGCACAACTATCCAGACGACGGCTGTAATGATGACTCGGTACAGAGACCCAGACCGTCGTTTAGTGACATTTCCTTGATACAAGTCGCTTTTACGCATTCAAGGGAATACCCTGCCAAGTTTTATACAGGCAGATATGAGCTTTTACGCTCAACAAAAGAAGAAAAAACTGCCACGTCAAAAGCTGCTCTTCGTACAGAGCTTGAGGCACGTCTCTGCAGTTAATGCGCATGATGGGGGCAGATCTCTGTATTTAATGCACGAGATTTGGTTCTATTCTCAAAGACTGGTGAGCCATAATTACGGCTAATACGTCCACATCATCACTTCTGCATATTACGCTATCAGGCTATTTTCAGCTATAAGGAGCACGTTGTACGCTATCTTCTTGAAATATGCCACCTGGCTATTTTTAGCTATAAGGAGTACGCCATATGTTATCTCCTCGGAATACGCCAACTCAGGTTATATTTGTGTTGGTGCATGATAAGGCTATTTGGTCTAGAATACTCTCAAGACCTCAGTCAAGGAAGGAGGATCAGCTATCTTTTACGCTAGCTACCTATCCACGCAGCATCTGGCTTCTACGCCTACCTGACTTCTACGCTAACTTGGCTTCTACGCTAACTTAACAACGATTTGGCTTCTACGCCATAGTGACAGTTATTGGCTTCTACGCCAACCCTTTCTACGCAAGGGGCAGTTACCTACGTGGCTTACATGTCGTGATCCTCGCAGCGGTTATACGCGTTACCTCATCATGGGACACGCGTCACACGCGGATTCAGAAGATCATTTATACTTGGGTGGCAGTTATTATAACCGCCGCGTAAAAAGTGCCACACTCTCCATTGTCCGGCTTCTATGCCGACTGGACGGTTACTGTCACTAAAACCCTATAAATAGAGACCTCCGTCCACGGAGGTCCAGGGTCGAAGAGTTGGTCGAAAACTCGGAGAATAGAAGTCAAAAAATTGAAGGACAGAGAGAGAAGAGCTCAGACAGAGAGTAGTAATCGACGATTTTGGCATCGAGCATCCACTCCCCTTTGTAATCTTTGAAGCTTCTCCGTCTTCTACAGCACTTCTTCATCATCGTCTGGTCCAAGGGACAAAGTGATCGACCGCAGATCAGATTCCTATAGCAATATTTACCCAGATTAAAATGTGTACTTGACATCCTCGTATAGGATTAATTGTACTTCTTGTTTGTAAACCAAAGAGAGGGTTTAGTATAAACCTTGTTTTATTTCTTTCATTTATTATCAAACAATTGGCTATGATACATGTGAGGTCAGGCTAACCATATGGTTAGCTATGATGTGAGCAAAAGTCAGACAAATCATATATAACAGGCTATGAGGCATATAAATGGTCAGGCTACACCCTATGTGATGTGTGGGGTGAGCTATGATGCATATAAGGTGGGGTATGATTACATAAATTGCTAATATTTTTTTGTCTCCAACTAGTACGATGGATTCCAATCACGACTCCTCGTGACAGGTATCTATGATACTTGCCCGTGTATCCACTGTGTCAGAATCAAGTATACACTACAACTAGAATCATAATAATAATCAAAATAATAAAAACTGTCAGAGAATGTACTCGTATGTGGTCCTGAGCAAAGTATGAGAATCGATGTCCAAAATGGTGTCACGAAGACCTATATATGAGATATCAACATTAAAATGGCGTTTGGAAAAGATAAACATGATTAACTAGTTGAAATTAGGTTTCTAAGCCATTTCTAGGTCTATACAAGGTTAACTAGGTCATTTGGTCAAAATCTAATTAATACTAGTCTTATGCTAGTCAATAACTTCTATACTAGATACTATTAATACACAATTAGCTTATATAGTATGGTATCATGATATCTAGTTAATACTTAGCTTCAAGCTAAAAACTTTAGTCTAACTGAGATACCACACCTACCTTAACACTTACCCACTAATACTTTAAATAGTATGCTAAAATACTAGGTTACTAGTTAATACTTACCTACTCTTAATCATAATCCTTAACCCAACTCGCAGATCTCACACACCAGTGTGTAGGTAATACTCTGTTATCTGTGACCAATCACTTAACAACTTGATGCAAGTCACTCACACCTAGCCTAGAACTGGCACTAGTTGTGCCCATGCTTGGCACTTGCACAAGTCTTACCGATACATTATGGGTGTAATGATGCACTAGTATCATTACTCCACACTCATAACTCCAAGTAACTGTTGCCACTTAGTATAACTAAATAATACTCTTAGTATGACTCTTATACCCCTTGTCAACTGATACCAATATCAGTTTTTCACTGATACACAAGCTTATGCCCCAACCTTCACTGACACTACACCACAGTTTCTAATGTAATAATAACATAACACTCAACTAAACTCAGTGTTCCTCCTCTGAACTCCTACATATCTCTATTTAGTATCAGTTTCTCCCCCACATCATAATCCCCCTCGCTAATACTAACTGATACTCCTAGGTATCAGTCTATACTGATACCAAACGAAACCCCCAAACTCATTACATGAGCTTAAGCTCTGATTCTCTCTACACCACCCACTGCAGGTACAGTTGCAGTCCCCTCCTATACATACCTGCACGTAGGTTCCCAAGATCTCACTTGTCTGATACATCAATTTACCCTCTAGTGATGCACTCCCATACCTGTGCACTGATCTTTTGCCTGTAATGGCTTAGCACCCGAAATCATCTGTTTTTGTAGTAAAATGATGTTATACTTCAACCTTGCAGCAGTTACATTGTACTGCTTGCAACTGCCAACAACAAGTACTATTGTAGTGCACTTGCCCGACTACTCAAGGCAGCTGCCAAGGTTTTAATTAAGCATTCCACTCTCCTATATTAGACACCAACTGACATAAGATACACACTTCACCACAGTGTGCTCCACTGGCATACCCCCTGTGCACTTGTTCACTGATAAACACCTGACAAGCTACCAATCTTAGTTCAAGCCTAATACTGAAACATCTAACTCCACATAACACTGAATACTGGAGCAACTCAAGGACAACTCAACTTCCCAGGTATCAGACCCGAGGACCTCTTGGCTGTGTGCATTGTTGCACAAAGCCCCTCCCCACGGGTCTGCAACACATGCCCAGCTTCCATCTTCCCAGTGCAGTAACTTGCACTTCCCCAAGTCTCCTCTTAACTGTTAGTTCCCCATTGGTACAGGTATTCATCATCTCCCTTAACACAAAACATACACGCACATATAAGTCACCACCACCAAAACACTTAACACCTACCATTAAATACATAGTACAAAGAGCTCAGTTACATCTCTCCCACACTGTTGTTCACTAGAAACACAACACACACCTAATATATATATATATATATATATATATATATATATATATATATATACACACACACACACACACACACACACACACTAAGCATTACAACAAACACCTTGGGTGCACCATTGTGATACTCTATGATACACTATAAATCTCATGCCCAAAACTCCAAATACTTAATTAGTAATAAATATACATATTAAATACATCTATTTACATCTATTATGATTAGTTATAATGAAGGATGGAAAAAATGCACTCATGGACACACAAACCCCCAATATGGACACAACTTCATGTAGAAATCATAATAAAATCCCATAGAAACTCATTCTCTCCCCTTATAGGTATTTCTAAACCATGGATGGGCTCCTAATGGTCCACAAAACAAATAAAATAGAATTTAAAAGAGATATTTTAGAATTTTATCTCTTGGGAGATGGATTTTTAATGCAAAACCAAGGGTTCTCTAGCCAAACTTCTTATTCTCCAATGCTCCTTGAGACCTAAGCTTCTAGGCTTCTTAGATGAGGGAAATGAGAGGGATTTTGGATTAATTTTTTGAAATTTGGTGGAGGAATGAGGGTGGTTTGGGGAAGAACTCAATCTAAAATTTTATAAACATTAAATGAAGCTTGAGGGAGGCTCCCCCCCCTCCTTATAGGGCCGGCCAAGTGAGCCCTAGGTCTAGCTAATGTACAATGTCTAATATGCCCTCTGGGATTCTCATGAAGAGTTTTCCAATTAGTGGTGTTTTCATCCCTAATGGAAACTTAATCAAATTTCTAATTTTAATGAAGGGGATTGACTAGTTGGGTCCAAATGACTAGTCTAATGTTGAGTCCAATGGTCACATCAAGTCTATCCCACTAACCCATATTATTAATAATAATATATATACAATACACAATATATAAACTATAATCAACATATATATAAATATTGCAAATGATAAAAATACTCATATTCTAGAAATGTGATAGTGGCACTTCCTCTCCCTCTCTTACTCTTCCTCCTCACTCCCCCCCCCCCCGCCCTAGCGGCCGCCTGACCTTTGTACCGCCACACGCGACCGTCGTCGGCCGACCAAACTGCATTCGAATCCCTGCCCGCACGACTGCAATGCAGACCCACGACCCCTAGTTCGAGGTAATATATCTTCCACGTCTTTGATTCTTTTCTCGAGCCATTTTTTCCTACACGCTCACAACATGACTCTCTAGGATTTCCTTCAAGTAAGATAATTTTTGGAGTCCTGGTTTAGAAGAACAGTCGATCGAAATTTGGACGAAAAACTGTTCGAAACAGTTCAAAATTTTAGTCCAAGTACCCATGTTCATGTCCAGTTTTCTACCAACTCATTTAATATTTTTAAAATATACTTGAAGAGACTTATTAACAACATATCCAAGATTATTTTTATTCTTTTAGTTTCAATTAATTTACTTTATTTGTCAAATTATTTTATTTCCAAAATGACCAAAAATTACGTTTTCAAAACCCAAAAACTTGCGATACAGAGTGCACCCCACCAAACGGGACCACCTCGCCGCGAACCAATTACACCAAAAGGCGAGTATGGTATATCCTGACGTGTGGGCTTTCACGAAATTTTATTTGGGTATTTGTGCACGCCGGAATCAACCCATATCCGTAAAAAGTCTCTTGTATCAGTATTTTGCAAAATATGCAATTAGTTTTTGTACACTCGTCATATCGCAACAAAACTTACGTCATTGGACTCACAGCGTCTGACTTGTCATGTGACCCAAGTTTCGCTCGATTCTGAGTCAGTCAACGAATTATCGTTTCGCGGGTCCTACGATTCGACTTAACGAGCAATTTTATGACCGGCTCACCGAAATTCAAAACTAGACATACCGTTGAGTTCGTATCGTCATTTAGGATTTGTTTGACCTATAATTTATCCTATTTAGATATATTTACCCTTTGCATGCTTTTTGGTGCAAGGTGGGGCCGTATGTTTAGTCAAAATGACCGTTTTGTCTCTTTGTTCAAATTGGACAAAATGGTAGTATTTTCTGACTATCTCGCTTATTCTGGGACTGTTGGTGATGTCTATTTCAGCATCTGGAGATGTTTGTTCAGCTTTCGTATTTTATGGTTCGTTGCACTTATTATCTAGCGTCGTTGCAGCACCAAACTATTGTCAAAAAATATACATTGCCACGATTACTGCTTATTTACATTCATTTATGCATGTTTCATTTCTGTCATTTATTTTCTTATTATTTTATATTATTAAACTGAGCGTCCAAGAAGACTTGGGTGCAACGACGAGATGCATCATTATTTGTCTATTTATATTATGCATATTGACTTAGAGTTAAGAGACTACCCCATGGCTTTGAGGAATCATTCTGTTTTATTTGGCCATGACACAAGTGTTACACGAGTTTGTTCAGCTTTCGTATTTCATGGTTCGTTGCACTTATTGTCTTGCGTCGTTTCAGTACCAAACTATTGCCAGACAAGTATACATTGCCACGATTACTACTTATTTACATTCATTTATGCATGTTTTGTTATTTATTTTCTTATTATTTGATATTATTAAACTGCGTATCCAAGAATACTAGGGTGCAACGACGAGATGCGTCATTATTTATCCATTTATTTATATTATGCATATTGACCCAAAGTTAAGAGACTACCCCATGACTTTGAGGAATCATTATGTTTTATTTGGCCATGACCCAAGGGTTACACGAGTTGTGAGTCTCATATAAATTACGGACTTGCGTATTAACTGATCATCAGTACGTATTGGACGTGCGATAGGAAATAACTGCTAATAGAAATATGCTAGAAGACTTAATAGTTATTAGAGGTATTTGTGTGTCATGGATATGTCACGACTAGTAGCATTGGGTGGGGAGAACAATGAGTAAGCATATGTGACTCCTTTACACTTTTCCTATGTAGGTCATATTGTCATCCCCCAGTCCCAAAATACCGAGGGACTAGACACGTGGCAATGGCCAGCAGCACACACCAATGGACAAACCCAATTTAATGGACGCATTAGAGTATACTTAAGCTGTCAAAAAACAATAAAGGTCTACGATAATAATCGCATCCACAGAAGATAATTTAATGAATATCAAAATAATCAAGATGCAATATAAATCAACAAGTCTCAATAAAATATATCGGGGCACAACCCGATAAAGAGTTTGATACAGCAGTTCAATAGACAGGAATTAAAAGTGTCTAACAACAGCAAAGACTGAGTATAAATAAAGCAGATACTCAGGAGAATTCCTCGGGCATCACCTCGTCCTCTTGTGTTGGTACTGCTCCAACGTCTGCTCATGTCTCGTATACCTCGGGGTAGATCTCCTCTGCTAAACCTGGGGACATAATCCGGATTCCAAGTCCTCAGGGGACATAGCAAGGTAGAAGAATAACTCAAGCCAAATAAATACAGTATAAAAATGTATCAATAGGGCAAACTATGTAACCAGCTAAGTGATATGCAAAATAAGAGCATCACTAGAACTCATGCTGAGACTACGCAAGCTCTATGTCGGAGAGCCGGTAGCTGTGATATCATGTAGGGGCATAGCCCTGCGTGGCTACGGCACCATAATAATATATAAAATTAGCATGTAGCTTGTGTGTCTCTCCCCACCCAATGTAATCACACGTCTCATGTCCACGACGTCTCATGTCCATGTCACGCAAGATCATGACCTCTAACTGATGCAGCGAGTCATAATGATAGCTAAGCATATGTAATATCTATGTCACGAATCATGTAACCTATACAGAATTACTATGAATATCTCAGGAAGATTCTGTCTCATGAACAGTGTCAAGTGTCCTATGGTATGACGTACTTGATAATGCAAGCACGAAGATATATAGGGTCGCGATATCAATTTCTAGTAACGTTGCACAACTCCGCGTACGGCGTCGACACCCGAATCTTATTCAGACGTTAAGTAATGTCACACGGTCCTAGGTTGAACAAATATAGCACATAAATAAATCAAGATGATAATATGAAACAGGTACTGCAAGATTGGCAAGGTACACTTGCCTGGGATTTGGTTTCTTCTAATTGCTCCGGTAACAACAGGACCTTCAGGTACTCCTCCGATTGCTAAAATAATTATTACCATCATGCTCAGAAGATATAAAATATCTAGGATCGCCTAACCATAAGTCCAATTTGGACACATGGGCAAAATTGACAGTTTTTTGTTAAAGCGGGATCCACTTGTGGCCTACTTCGCACTGAAACACGTGTCAGAGACAAAGTCCTCCAAATTCGTCCAACTTAGTGTCTATAAGTCCAGAACGATAATACGAACCCAACAGAATATCCAGAACTGGATTTCGATGAGTCGATCACAAAATTGCCCGTCAAGTGGAGCCGTTGGGCCTACGATACGGAATTTTATCAACATTCTCAGAATCGAACCAAACTTGGGTCACAGGACCAACGTATCGCTACGAGCCCGATGGTGCAAGTTTCATTTCGAAACGATGAGCATACATGAAGTTACAATGAGTTACAGAACAAGCCCGATACGGGGCAATTTTGACGGATACGCGTTGATTCCGGTGTGCACGCACATCCAAATCAACTTCTGCAAAATCTCACACATCCGTATTGACGGTGTGCACCTTTCGGTATAATTTGCACACGACCAAGTCGCCTCGTTTAGCGGGGCGCACCTAGTTCAGAAAATTTTAAGTTTTTAAATAACCAAGCTTTTGGTCATTTTCACCCGCAAAATAACTACAATCTACAACACAATAAATTAAACTAAATACAAGGTTTAAAACTTGGTTATATTATCTAATTAACTGTTCAAGTAAATTTTGAATTTATTAAACAGGATGCACGTAAAACGGTCATGAACTTGTGAGTTCGGAATAATTTCTAAATTTTCATAAATAGGGGTTATTTTCCTGTTTTTGTGTCGCAGTTTACGACCGAAACAGGACGCGATACCCCATTCTATACGAGGTTCGACAGGGTTACACAGCAAACATGTCACATCAGGCCGTTCAAAAATTGGCACCAGGAGGAGAGAGAACGACTCACCGGAACAAGGGGTCGGTAACGTTTGTTCAATGCGTATACGAGGCGTCGTGGCGATGATCGGCCGGTCGTCGGCGGCTACTGTGGTTGCTGTGGTCATCGTGGTTTTTCGCCGGTGGTCACCGGAGGTCAGGCTCATGGAGACGCCGTCGGGGCTGGAGAGGCGGATGGCCGGGGAGCTCGAGTGGCGGCGGATTATTGCTCGGGGCGCTGGGGAGCTCGAGTGGCGGCAGATTATGACGGAGGTCGTGGGTCGTCTATGGAGGGAGCTCGTCGGAGATCGTAGTGGCGGTAGTGTAGTGGTGGTGGCTGTAAACCTCCAGATTTTTAAAAATAAAATTTTAGGATTTTTCTGGAAATTTTATCTAATTAAATAAATGATTTTTGGTATTAAATTAATTTTGTGATTTTATTAAATATTAAAATAATATGAAAATAATATTTTTGGGTGTAAAATAATTAATTAGACCTACTGCAATTTTTTTGGAATTTATTGGACCCAAAAACTATTTTTAAAGACCTAAAAACTATGTTTTTAATTAAACCCTAAACAAACCAACCTAAACCCATTCTGAACCGAACCCATAAAATAAACGAGCCGAACCCACATCGAACCGGACCTAAACCCTAGCGGATCGGGTGTGAACCCAACCCGAAACCCGCTAACCTGACCCGTTATTTTCTGCTACAGTAAATCCCTAACCCCGATCCCTCTCATTCACCTCTCCGCCGGTTGTAACCGTCGGCCGCCGCTTCACCTTCTTCATCCGCTGTGCACGCCCCCGTGCCGCTTCACCTCCTTTAATCGCCACCGTCTCCCCCTATTTAAACTTCCACATAGCCACTGCCTCACCATCGACCCATCACTATTTTCACCACCGCCATCGTCGTCTCCATAGCCGACGTTGCCTCCGCCATCCCCGAGCCTCTCCGGTCACCCTACTCCGGCACCCAGCAACCCCGAGCCGCCATTGCCGTCTCCATAGCCGACGTCGCCCCACCATCCTCGAGCCTCTCCGGTCCCCCGACTCCGGCACCCAGCAACCTCGAGCCGTCATCACCGTCTCCATAGCCGATGTCGCCTCCGCCATCCCTGAGCCTCTCCGGTCACCCGACTCCGGCACCGAGCAACCCCAAGCCGCCAAAAACTTAGTCTTTATAAAATCCTATTTTTTTCGGAACTGGGTGTGCCCCGCTAAACGAGGGACTTGGTCGTGTGAGAACTTCACCGAAAGGTGCGCGCCGTCAATACGGACGTGTGGGATTTCGCGGAAGTTGATTTAGATGTGCGTGTACACCGGAATCAACGCGTACCCGTCGACAACACCCTGTATCGGCCCTGTTCTTAAACTCGTTGTAACTTTGTGTGTGCTCATCGTTTCGAAATAAAACTTGCGCAATCGAACTCGTACCAATACGCTCATCCTATGACCCAAGTTTGGTTCGATTCTGAGAACGTTGACAAAATCCCGTATCGTGGGCCCCACGGCTCTACTTGACGGGCAATTTTGTGATCGATTCATCAAAATCCAGTTCTGGATATTCCGTTGGGTTCGTATCGTCGTTCTGGACTTGTAGACACTAAGTTTGACGAATTTGGAGAATATTTTCTCTCGTACATTTTTTGGTGCGAAGTGGGCCACATGTGGCCCTGCTTTGACCAGAAACTGTCACTTTTTGCCCATGTGTCCAAATTGGACTTATGGACATGCAATTCTGGCTATTTGATATCTTATGAACATGATGGTAACGTTTATTTCAGCAATCGGAGGAGTACCTGCAGATCCCGCTGATATTAGAGCAGCAGTTGGAAATCAAACCCCAGGCAGGTGTACCTTGTCATACTTGCAGTAATTTGTTTCATATTATTCTCTTGATCTATTTCTATGATATATATGTTCAACCTAGGACCGTGTGACATTACTTAATGTCCAAATAATATTTGGGTGTCAACGTCGTACGCGGAGTTGTGTAACGTCACCTAGATATGGATATACCACAGGACACCTGCCACTATTCATGAGACAGAATCTTCCTGAGATATTCATGGTGATTTTGTATAGGTTACAGGATTTGTGACATAGATTTATATATGTGTAGCTATCATTATGACTCGCTGCATCAATTAGAGGTCATGATCTTGCGTGACATGGACATGAGACGTGTGATTACTGTCACGACCCACACCCGAAATTGGGGCACGAGTACGTGGGTACATCCAGCCTACGCCGCAGCATCGGCAGTAGAACGCTGTTTAGGTCATGATACTATCTAAGCAATCTCACACGAGCATCCAACTCCATAAGGAGGCACTAATGACACAATATAATATGAACAACATACTCAATCACATAACTACAGCACAATAAGATATCGAAGAAAATAAATAAAGTGCAACACAAGTCTAAATAGAAATAATCTAACTCAACAATAATATCCAAGTCTCAACAAAGTATGCCGGAGACAAATCTGGTACCAAAATAAGCTGCTAAAGAAACTAACTAGATAACTAGTGATTCCGGCTAGACCTCCCGGAATCACAACTGAACTACCAGATCCAAGTCTGCAGCTACTCTCCCTGTGGTCCATAAAGTGTTGGATACAGTTCTCTAAGGCATAGTCTGGAAAAATATTTCCAGTCAGGAAGGAGCAAAGTAAATCTCTAATAGCAGTTCTATATCAATGATATAAACTATGTAGCAGTAAATAGATAAAAATATACAAGATGCATATACATGTATGAGAGATATATAATAAAAGAAATACTGTAAATACTGTAAATAAATGAGGGGAAGAAACAATATGTCAATGAGCAAGAATACTATGACTAAGTGTGTGAGTACTAGCTTTAACATGTGATCGTCTTGGAAACTTGTACAGGAATAATGGCCTGGCTAGTCATACGTGCGGTGTATGACCAACACTAACATGTGAACAAGACTTGTACATGAAGGGTATGATCACATATCTACACTAAAATACTCCTCACCCCCGACTGGTATGTCACGCCCCAGTCCCAAAATACCGAGGGACTGGACACGTGACAATGGCCAGCAGCACGCACCGATGGACAACCCAATTTAATGGATCCATCAGGGCATGCTTAAGCTGTAGTCTAACAATAAATGGAACCAATGATACAGGTCACAGTCTATTCTAATCTCATCCATAACAGATAATCACAGATCAAATACCAGAATAATGCAAATAAATGTAAACTAGCATATCTCAATAAAATGTCTCGGGAAACAATCCAAGAATATGTCTGATACATCAATGCAAATAGACAGGAATAAAGGAACTGGAAATAGAAACAGGAATACCTGACTATATATAACCAATACTCAGGAGAAGTCCTCTGGCACGATCTCGTTCTCAGGTTCTGGTACAGCTCCTGGAAGTGCTCCTGTACGGTATATCTCTAGATGGATCTCTTCGGCTATACCTGGGGACATAATCCGGATCCAGGTCCTCAGGGGACAGCAAGGTACAGAAAATACAAGTCATAATAATGCAGTAAAATAGTCAATAAATAAACAGGGTATTTATGTAACCATCTATGTGAAATGCAGGTGAGAACATCACCAGTACTCAGGCTGAGACTACTACAAGCTCTGTGTAGGGGAGCCGATAGCAGCGACGTCATGTAGTTGTCTAGCTCGTAGTGAGACTAAGACGCCGGCATAATATAGTCAACCTGTAGCCTGTGTGTCTCTCCAGCAATAAATGGAACAATAGGGAAACACTAAGTAACCAGCTAAGTGATATACAAGATGAGAGCAGCACTAGAACTCAGGCTGAAACCACTACAAGCTCTGTGTCGGGGAGCCGGTAGCAGTGATATCATGTGGTTGTCTAGCTCGTAGTGAGACTAAGACGCCGGCATAATATAATCAACCTGTAGCCTGTGTGTCTCTCCCCACCCAATGTAATCATACATCTCATGTCCACAATGTCTCATGTCCATGCCACGCAGGATCAAGTCTAATGCAACCAGTCATATAGTATCTAGGAACATAATGTCAATGTCAAGTCCTGCATCCTATACAGAATTACCACGAATATCTCAGGAAGATCCTGTCCATGAATAGTGCCAGGTGTCCTGGGTTATGATGTACTTGATAAGACAAGTACGAGAAATATCGGGTCTCGGTATCCATGTCTATGTGACGTTACACAACTCCGCGTACGGGGTTGGCACCCGACTAGTAATCGGACGCTAAGTAAAGCCACTCGGTCCTGGGTTGAACAGTTAAAGCAAGTTTATATATGTTTTATAATGACTCAGGCAAAGTACTATAACAGAAATCACTGCGAGTTAGCAAGGTTTAATTGCCCACTGATGTGTAAATAAGTCAAGGAATTTAGTAGCTAAGCTGCAGGGTTTGGCAAGGTACACTTGCCTGTGGTTCTGATTCCAATTGCGGCTCTGACTTCAGCTGGATTTGTAGGCGGTACTCCGGTTGCTGAAATAAATATCACTATCAGATCCAGAAAATATCAATCAACTAGAAACGCCTGTCCTTGAGTCCAATTTGGAGACAAGGGCAAAAATAGCAATTTTGGGTCAAAACAGGGTCCACATGTGGGCCCGCTTTGCACCGAAAAATGTGTCAGGTTCAAAGGTCTCCAAATTACACAAACTCAATGTCAACAGGTCAAGAACGCTGATACGAACCCAACGGAACTTCCAGAATTGGATTTCGATGAGCCGGTCACAAAATCGTCCGTCGAGTGGGGCCTGTAGGGCCCACGACACGCAATTTCGTCAACGTTCTCAGAATCGAACCCAACTTGGGTCACAGGACCAGCGTATCGCTACGATTCCGATGGCGCAAGTTTCGTTTCAATCCGACGTGTGTACACAAAGTTAGGGCGCACTCCAGAAAGTACGGATACGAGACGGTGTCCGCGGATACGCGTTGATTCCGGTGTGCACGTACACCCGAATCAACTTCTGCAAAATCCCACACGTCCGTATCGACGGTGCGCACGTATCTGTGAAGACCGCGCGCGACCAAGTCGTCCCGTTTGGCGGGGCGTACCCAGTTCTGGGGTGAATCGGGGCGTTATTTTTCCTTTTTTTGGATCGCGGTTCGCGATCGCCACAGGACGCGATGCACCGAGCGGGTTGCACGGGCACCGAGAGGGTCACGCAGGGTTCGCGATGCAACTGACGAAATCGAAAATGGGGCAACGAGCAGAGAGATACGCGTACCTGAACAGGGTCCGAAAAACCCGAAATTACCGTGTCCGACACGTGTCCGACACGACACGAAGGCCGTGTCCGAGTCGAACCTAACCTAGGGTTAGGGTTTGGGTCTGGCCGGGGCTGTGGCGGCGGAGGGGCGGCGCTGCGGCCGGAGGGAGGCGCTGGCGGCGGCGGCGAGGCTGGGCGGCGGCGCGGGCACGGCGGCTGGGGCGCTGCTGCGGCCGCTGCGGCTGCTGCTGGGTCGGGGGAGCCGCCGGGGGAGAGGGGAGGCGGCTGGGGACGCGGGGCTGGGCACGACGGCGTCGGGCGGAGCGCTGAGCGGCGTGGTGGCGGTGGCGGCGTCGGGCGGAGCGGCTAGGCGAGATCATGGGCGGAGGCGGCGGAGTGGTGGCTATGGCGGTGGAGGAATCGGGTCGGGGGAGTTTATATAGGGAGCCGGCGGGGGAGAGGGGCCGGGCAAGGCGGAGACGTGGCAGTCGTACCGGCGGAGGGAGCGGGGGATTCGGGGGTCGTGGTCCGCGGGCGGGGCGGCGGAGACGCCGAGAAGAGCGGGCGGAGCGGCTGGGCTGGGTCGTGGGGGTGCGGGTTACCGGGTTTGGGCGGGTCGGGTTCCGTCGGGCGGACCCGACCCGACCCGCTAGGCCGGTCGGACCGGTCCGATTTAGCTGGACCGGGTTCAGGCCGGTTCAGGCCGGTTTGAACCCGGTTCAGTCCGGTTTATTTATTTTTAATTTTTAAAAAATAGTTTTTAGGCTTTTAAAATTATTTTCGGGGTCCAATAAATTCCAGAAAAATTACCCTAAGTCCAGTTTTTCATTTTACATCCAAAAATATTATTTACATAATATTTAAATATATTTTAAAAATATTTAATTTTATTTAATGCCAAAAACACCTTATTTTTAATTAGCAAAAATTCCCAAAAATCCCAGAAAATTATAAAAAATCCAGTTTTAAAAATCTTGAAAAATCAGGGGATTTATAATCTACCCCCCCTTAAGAGGATTGCTTCCTCGCAATCAAAGAATGACCGGTCAACAGAGATGACACGGTTGCAAGTACTGTTCGAAACACGTCACAAGATACTTAGGGAAGTACCGTTTTCCTAAGAATGAAAGTTATGCACTTTCCAGAAAAAATCTAGTTAAGGCAAGAAAAACTATAATTTTTAGAAAAACTAGATTATTATTAACAGGTTATAAATTACTAGGTTGGGGCTGAGGTCACGAACCAATAGGCACGAGCTAACTGGAAACGGTATCTACGAATCACTTACGCGCATTAGCTACTCCACGAGTCTGCGCATTCTCCACGGTCATCGTCAGGGCTTGCTCGCGTCCTTGCAGTCGATTCTTCTGCTGCTGAGCCTGCTGGAAGAGTAGTGCCTGGGGTATCAAGGGTGGCCTCGGCTGATACCCTCCTGGAGCTGGTGGTAGGACTTCTTGAACTTCCGTTTGCGATGCTCCCAATGTTGTATAGGCTGGCCTCGGTATTGGTAACGCTTGCTAGTTTACCCTTTGTGCTCTGTCTCGACGCTCAGGGCATTCCTTTAATAAATGCTGACTGGATCCGCAAACTATGCATAATCTCTTCTTTCGTCTGCACTCGTCCTCAGTATGGCCTCGCTTGCGACAATATGGACAGACAGGTATTGCCTGTGGAGATGCTTATGGTGGCTGGTGTATGTGAGGTCTTTTTGCAACTTCTTCTTGTGGTGCTCCGGCTGGTGCTGATGTGGATGGCCGCTTCAGACTGATCTCTTTCCTGAAGACGCGCTCCATGCGTCGCGCTGCAGCAAGGACGTCCGAGTACGAAGTAGGTGCAACGGTTCCAATTAGTTTCTGTAGCTCAATGTTTAGTCCATCAAAGAATTTCTCAGCCTTCTCTTCCTCTGTCGGGATCCATGTTGGGGCAAAGCGACTTAGACGAATGAACTCAACGTTGTACTCTTCTACTGTCTTAGCATCCTAAGCGAGCTGATTGAACTTGTCCCGAAGTTCTGATCGAGCGATAGCTGGAATATACATCTCCTGAAAGAGTCTAGAGAACTCTTCCCAAGTGACTCGGTCTGGTCCGAGCCGTGTTTCCTCAGATAGCCACCAGTGATGTGCATTGTCCGTCAACTGCATTCTGACGGCAGTCATCCAACGTTCCTTTGGAACCTCAGCTGCTTCTAATTGATGTTGAGTGTTCGGGAGCCACTCATGAACTTCAGTGGCCTCCTCCTTGCCTGAGAATGTACGGGACTTCAGCTGCCGAAAATCGGTGATAGAGCCCGTTGTTGGCCATCGTGCTGGCAGACCTGCCTGCTCTAGTGCGGTTACTAGGCTGCGACTCAAAGCCTCTTGTTGAGCTTGCATTATTGCATAGATTATTTGAAACATCTGTTGCCCGTCCATGGCCTGCCCTGGTGGAATTACGGGCATTGGTGGAGTAAATTGCGTCGATGGTGGAATGTCATCTTGCTGGATTCTCGAGGCATGTTGTTGAGCTGATTGTCCTCCATCCACTAGTGTTACTTCATCTTCGTGGGTTACCACAGCATCTCGTGGTGATTTTATGGGAGTCTCGTCGTTCGCTCGTGAATCCATAACCCTGCAACCAAAATAAATAATAAAAGGCGCACAGGAATCAAGGCAGGATGCAAGTCAAGAAATTAATTCGAATTCGATATGGATATCAAGAACGTTACAAGCAAGTGGATGAGATCCTAAAACTTATCCTATTCTTATTGCAGGCCTGTTCGGTCTCTAAGTTAAAACCGAACAATTTAGTCGTTGACCTGCATGGGCCACCACAAAAACCATGTCACGCCCCAGTCCCAAAATACCGAGGGACTGGACACGTGGCAATGGCCAGCAGCACGCACCGATGGACAACCCAATTTAATGGATCCATCAGGGCATGCTTAAGGTGTAGTCTAACAATAAATGGAACCAATGATACAGGTCACAGTCTATTCTAATCTCATGCACAACAGATAATCACAGATCAAATGCCAGAATAATGCAAATAAATATAAACTAGCATATCTCAATAAAATATCTCGGGGAACAATCCGAGAATATGTCTGATACATCAATGCAAATAGACAGGAACAAAGAAACTGGAAATAGAAACAGGAATAACTGACTATATATAACCAATACTCAGGAGAAGTCCTCTGGCACGATCTCGTTCTCAGGTTCTGGTACAGCTCCTGGAAGTGCTCCTGTACGGTATATCTCTGGATGGATCTCTTCGGCTATACCTGGGGACATAATCCGGATCCAGGTCCTCAGGGGATAGCAAGGTACAGAAAATACAAGCCATAATAATGCAGTAAAATAGTCAATGAATAAACAGGGTATTTATGTAACCATCTATGTGAAATGCAGGTGAAAACATCACCAGTACTCAGGCTGAGACTACTACAAGCCCTGTGTAGGGGAGCCGGTAGCAGCGACATCATGTAGTTGTCTAGCTCGTAGTGAGACTAAGACGCCGGCATAATATAGTCAACCTGTAGCCTGTGTGTCTCTCCAGCAATAAATGGAACAATAGGGAAACACTAAGTAACCAGCTAAGTGATATGCAAGATGAGAGCAGCACTAGAACTCAGGCTAAAACCACTACAAGCTCTGTGTCGGGGAGCCGGGTAGCAGTGATATCATGTGGTTGTCTAGCTCGTAGTGAGACTAAGACGTCGGCATAATATAATCAACCTGTAGCCTGTGTGTCTCTCCCCACCCAATGTAATCATACGTCTTATGTCCACAATGTCTTATGTCCATGCCATGCAGGATCAAGTCTAATGCAACCAGTCATATAGTATCTAGGAATATAATGTCAATGTCAAGTCCTGCATCCTATACAGAATCACCACGAATATCTCAGGAAGATCCTGTCCATGAATAGTGTCAGGTGTCCTGGGTTATGATGTACTTGATAAGACAAGTACGAGAAATATCGGGTCTCGGTATCCATGTCTATGTGACGTTACACAACTCCGCGTACGGGGTTGGCACCCGACTAGTAATCGGACGCTAAGTAAAGCCACTCGGTCCTGGGTTGAACAATTAAAGCAAGTTTATATATATTTTACAATGACTCAGGCAAATTACTATAACAGAAATTACTGCGAGTTGGCAAGGTTTAATTGCCCACTGATGTGTAAATAAGTCAAGGAATTTAGTAGCTAAGCTGCAGGGTTTGGCAAGGTACACTTGCCTGTGGTTCTGATTCCAATTGCGGCTCTGACTTCAGCTAGATTTGCAGGCGGTACTCCGGTTGCTGAAATAAACATCACCATCAGATCCAGAAAATATCAATCAGCTAGAAATGCCTGTCCTTGAGTCCAATTTGGAGACAAGAGCAAAAATGGCAATTTTGGGTCAAAACGGGGTCCACATGTGGGTCCGCTTTGCACCGAAAAATGTGTCAGGGTCAAAGGTCTCTAAATTCCACAAACCCAGTGTCAACAGGTCAGGAACGCTGATACAAACCCAACGGAACTTCCAAAATTGGATTCCGATGAGCCGGTCACAAAATCGCCCGTCGAGTGGACCTGTGGGGCCCACGACACGCGATTTCGTCAACGTTCTCAGAATCGAACCCAACTTGGGTCACGGGACCAGCGTATCGCTACGAGTCCGATGGCGTAAGTTTCGTTTCAATCCGACGTGTGTACACAAAGTTAGGACGCGCTCCAGAAAGTACGGATACGGGACGGTGTCCGCGGATGCGCGTTGATTTCGGTGTGCACGCACACCCAAATCGACTTCTGCAAAATTCCACACGTTCGTATCGATGGTGCGCACGTATCTGTGAAGACCGCGCGCGACCAAGTCGTCCTGTTTGGCGGGGCGTACCCAGTTCCGGGGTGAATCGGGGCATTATTTTTCCTGTTTTTGGATCGCGGTTCGCGATCGCCACAGGACGGGATGCACCGAGCGGATTGCACGGGCACCGAGAGGGTCACGCAGGGTTCGCGATGCAATTGACGGAATCAAAAATGGGGCAACGAGCAGAGAGATACGCGTACCTGAACAGGGTCCGAAAAACCCAAAATCATCGTGTCCGACACGTATCCGACACGACACGAAGGTCGTGTCCGAGTCGAACCTAACCTAGGGTTAGGGTTTGGGTCTGCCCGGGACTGCGGCGGCGGAGGGGCGGCGCTGTGGCCGGAGGCGGCCGGAGGGCGGCGCTGGCGGCGCGGGCGAGGCTGGGCGGCGACGGCGGCGCGGGCACGGTGGCTGGGGCGCTGCTGCGACCGCTGCTGGGTCGGGGGAGCCGCCGGGGGAGAGGGAAGGCGGCTGGGGACGCGGGGCTGGGCACGGCGGCGTCGGACGGAGCGGCGGCGCGCTGAGCGGCGTGGTGGCGGTGGCGGCGTCGGGCGGAGCGGCTAGGCGAGGTCAGGGGCGGAGGCGGCGGAGTGGTGGCTATGACGGTGGAGGAATCGGGTCGGAGGGGGTTTATATAGGGAGCCGGCGGGGGAGAGGGGCTGGGCAAGGCGGAGACGTGGCAGTCTTACCGGCGGAGGGGGCGGGGGATTCGGGGGTCGTGGTCCGCGGGCGGGGCGGCGGAGACGCCGAGAAAAGCGGGCGGAGCGGCTGGGCTGGGTCGTGGGGGTGCGGGTTAGCGGGTTCGGGCGGGTCGGGTTCCGTCGGGCGGACCCGACCCGACCCGCTAGGCCGGTCGGACCGGTCCGGTTTATCTGGACCGGGTTCAGGCCGGTTCAGGCCGGTTTGAACCCGGTTCAGTCCGGTTTATTTATTTTTAATTTTTTAAAAATAGTTTTTAGGCTTTTAAAATTATTTTTGGGGTCCAATAAATTTCAGAAAAATTATCCTAAGTCCAGTTTTTTATTTTATATCCAAAAATATTATTTATATAATATTTTAATATATTTTAAAAATATTTAATTTTATTTAATGCCAAAAACACCTTATTTTTAATTAGCAAAAATTCCCGAAAAATTCCAGAAAATTATGAAAAATCCAGTTTTAAAAATCTTGAAAAATCAGGGGGTTTACATGGTATATTAGATCCAACCATGGTACGCTATGGCACGGGATTCCCCAGGAAGGTAGCAAGTCTCCCCAAAAATTAGTGTCTGTACATGCACAAGATAACAATGAAACAAGACTTGTACAAGATACACCATGAACAAGGAATAACATCTCATGACGAGATCCGAATATACCAATCCGTGCAACCATCGTGTCAAGAATATGGATATTTACACTAGATACAATGAACATAGGGGATATCATAAATAAGAAACTATCAGAGAATATACTCGCCTGGGGTCCTTAGCTGTCAATACAAATATCCTGCTCCTGAAGTCTCGCAGGACGATCCAATAGTCCTATACACATATAATACAATACAATATTGTATCAGGCACTACACTAACACATACGATCAAAAAATAATGAACTCAGGGCTACGCTAGGTATGATACTGGTCAATTAGGGTCAAGTGCGCGTCTAATTGCGCGGGTGTCGTGTCTGTTATTGCTGTGCAAGATAGACAGTCAAACTGATACGGGGCTTGCCAGTACGTCAGTGTACATGTGGCAGTCAACTAACATTTACATGGTCACAGGTCAATGTAACTACGGGGTATCCGTTGGTTACACTTGGGTCATCTAGTACCTATATATATTATACATATTACTAACTAACATATACATTAATATCCATTTGGTACAAAAAATAGATATGTGTATATATATATACTTTAAATAAAAATTAATACTTTGTATATATATATATATATAACATATATTAGGGAGAGAGATATACAATACGTATATATATGTATATACTATATTTATATATATATATATATACCAATTTAATACATATACTATATACATGTATATATGTATATATATATATATATACCAATACATACGTATTAACGTATCTTATTAAATACGTATATACTAATATATTGTTGAATACATATATATACTAATAGAGAAATATATTATATATACATATACCAATATACCTTTGAATATATACCAATACGTATGCAAATACGTACCTATATACCTCCATACAAATACGTATATGCGTACGTATGCATACACAAATAAAAGGAATACTCCTTACCTTGGTTTTGGCGTGCGCGTGCACGAGCGCGGCGATGACGATGATGTCCACGACGACGACGAAGACGAAGGTGGTCCTGGTGGTGTGGGGTGGTCGAGAAGGAGGAGGCAGGGGTGGTGGTGCTGGTGTAGGGTGGTTGTACTGGTGGTGGAGATGATGATACGGTGGTGGAAGCAGCGGTGGTGGCCGGAGTTAATGGCCGGAGGAAGAAAGAGTAGTGGAGGAGATCACGGTGACGAGGGTGGTGGTGATCGGGTTGCAGCAGGTGGCTGGATCGACGTGGGGCGGGGATGGTCGATTTCAGTGTGGTGACGAGGCGGTGGGGTTGACGACGAAGTCCGGCGAGTCGATGGTCGATGGTTCTGATGATACGGTGGTGGTGGTATGGGTCACTGGTCGGTCGAGCAGCGGAGGAGGTAAGCTCTCGTATGGAAGCAACAGTATCAGCCGCCGTGAGAGAGAGCTCGGTCGGGGGAAGGACAGGTCGGGTGACAGTGGTGATCTCCGGCAGGTGCTCGTATGGCGGAGGGAGTAACATGGAGGTGGACGGGTTCGCCGGAGGAGAAGGACAGTCGGGTGGAGTGGTGAGGAGGAGCGGGGTGGTTCAGGATGGTGGAGTTTGGCCGCCGGGTCGAGGAGCTTCAGGCGGGGTTGAAGCAGTAGCAGCCGGGGTGAAGAAGGAGCTCGGGTTGGGCTGGTTTGGATCGAGGCGAGGCCGGGTGGAGCTCGACCGGGTGCTGCCGGAGTAGGGGGGTCGGCCGGGCTGAACAGTGGCCGGAGCTTGGCCGGGTGAACGCTGGGAAGAGGTGACTGGGTGATGGTGGTTTTATTTTAAACCTAAAAATAGGTGAAGAGGAAGAAGAAGAAGAAAGAAAGAAAAAGAAGGAGGGAAAGGGAAAAATCTTACATTGGGAGAAGAGGGAGGAGAGAGAGAGAGGTGGGGGCTTTCCTAGGTTTGGAGATTAGGGCATGCTTGGGAAGATTGCATTGAAGAGACATCTTATAGGAGATATGATGGAAGGTTTGTGGTGATGATGAGCCCCATTTTGAATGGGTGGCCAGGATTTGGCATGAGGGAAGTCATTCATGCAAGGTGAGGGTTGGGTTGACTAGTCAAATATTAGGGCTCTCCATTTGGTTTGAACCAATGGGGTGTTGAAACCTAATGCAACATTTGTAAATGAGCCCCCTTAAATTTGGGTATTTGCACAGACACATAAAATGATAAAAAAATTGGTGGGCAATTTGGTGTTTGGTATTTTGTAGGGTGAGGGGGCGTTGTGTTTTTGCATGGGCTTAATTAATGGAGTATTTGGATTAAGTTGGGTTAAAATGAGATTAGTCAAAGTTGGATTAGAAATACATGGGGCTAAGGCTGGGCTCCGAATATTACAAAAACAGTAGGGTGCAACAATTAAATAAAATCACGGTAATTAATTACAACCTCAAATAATTAAATCCTAAATAATACTAATTAAATTCATAACCCTATAATTCGGTCAGGTGTTCATCTAGTGGGCTTCTAGGTCAAGTCTACTAGCTCAAACATTAAGAACACTGCATATATATAATATATAAATTAAATACACATATCGTGCAATCATTTAAAAATAACTACCACAATATTAATAATATATAAAAAGTCAAAAATACCCCTATTTTTAGAATGTGGTAGTGACAATTACATTGGGTGGGGAGAGTATTACCATATTAAATGCTGATTATATTATATATATGTAGTTTTATGGAGGTGCCTTAGACTCTGACACAGAGCTTTGGCACAAGTTCTGGCCCTTCGAGAGAAATGTTGCTATGGGTTTCTCCGACACAGATCCTATGGTAGTTTCAGCCTGAGTATGATTAATACTCTCACTTGCATATCACATAGCTGGTTATATAGTTTACCCTATTCATTTATTATTGTACTGCATTTATTTGGCTTGAGTTATTCTTGTACCTTGCTATGTCCCCTGAGGACCTGGAATCCGGATTATGTCCCCAGGTTTAGCAGAGGAGGTCTACCCCGAGGTATACGGGACATGAGCAAACATTGGAGCAGTACCAGCACTAGAAGACGAGGTGATCGCCGAGGATTTCTCCTGAGTATCTGGTTATTATACGCAGTTATTTCTATTGTTGACTATTATTTCCTGTTTATTGAACTATCGTATCAAACTCATTTATCAGGTTGTTTCCCGAAACTTTTTATTGAGATTTGTTGGATATATTTGATCTTGATTATTTTGACATTTATTTTGTGATTATCTGCTGTGGATGAGATTAGTATCATAGACCTTTATAGTTGTTTTACAGCTTAAGTACACCCTGATGGGTCCATTAAATTGGATTTGCCCATCGGTGTGTGCTGCTGGCCATTGCCACGTGTCTAGTCCCTCAATATTTTGGGACTAGGGCGTGACAGTGGCAGCGGGGGTTAATGGCGGCCGGTCGAGGGTTTATATAGGGGTGGTCGGCCGTTGTCGGGGAGGGGAAAGGTCGGCGGGTGAGGAGGCGAAGGGGCGACAGTTTAGGAGGTGGAGGGGACCGCGACGGCGATTAGGGGAGATGAGCAGCCGGTGGAAGATGACGGGGTCGGGGCGGTTACGGGAAGTGGAGAGTCGGCGGTGGAAAACAAACGGACGGCCGGTGAAGGTGGAGAAAGAGAGGGAAATCGAAGCGGCGTCGGTTGAATACGATTATTGTAGCAGGGGTAGTGGGTTCGGGTCGGGTTTCGAGTAGGCGGGTACGGGTCGGGTTCAAATTCGACCCGTTAGGGTTGGTTTGAATGGGTCGGTTCAGGATTTGGTTCGGTTTAGGTTGGTTTGTTTTGGTTTTATTAAAAACTTTGTTTTTAGGTCTTCAAAAATAGTTTTTGGGTCCAATAAATTTCAAAAAAATTATACTATGCCTAATTCTTTATTTAACACTCAAAAATATTATTTTTATAATATTTTAATATTTATTGTAATACTTAAAAAATTATTTAATTCCAGAAAATATTTATTTTAATTAGTAAAAAATACATAAAAAATCCTGAAATTTTATTTTTAATTTCTGAAAAATTCGGGTGTTTACAATCTACCCTCCTTAAAAGAATTGCGTCCTCGCAATTAAGAGAAATGAAACATAACGGTCAGAAGAGATGACACGGTTGTAAGGCATGTTTGAAAGCATGACACAAAGAATCATGAATAAGGGGAAATCGAGAGAAAGTGTGAGAGTTAAGCATAACACATAGGGAAGGAATAAAATATTTCCCTAGGCAATGAGAGATAAGTAATTCAAGAGTAAAGGAATCTGGATAGAGCAAGGAAATCTACGACTTAGAAAAACTTGGGTATCAAGTACTAACAAGTTCAAAATACTAAGTTTAGTCTAGGAAAATGAATTAACAGGCATGTGCTATGGCATTACTAGGAATAGATATCTACGATAACACTTAAATCTTACGCGTATTCACTACTCCATGAGTCTGTGCGTCCTCCATTGTCATCACAAAAGCTTGTCCGCGTCCTTGTGGTGGATTCCTCTACTGCTGCTGGGCCTGCTGGAAGAGTACTGCCTGGGGTGCCAAGGGTGGCCTCAGCTGATATACTCCCGGTGTTTGTAAGGCTTCTTGGTTAACCATCGGTGTTTCTCCTCGATGCTTCGTGCAATTTCTGGCTAAATATTGGCTGGATCCGCAAATCAAGCACAGTCCTAACTTGCATCTGCACTCCCTCTCAACATGGCCTATCTTGCCATAGTAGTGACAAGTAAGAAGGAATAAGGCTCTTGGTGCTGCTCTCGGTGGTGGATTCCTCTGGGGTTGCTTTGCAACTCTTTCCTGCTGTACTTGGTCTTGTGCTAATACATGCGGCCACTTCTGGCTAGACTCTCTCCTGGTGATGTGCTCCATGCGTCGGGCTGCAACAAGGACGTCCGTGTCTAAAGTAGTTACAACGGAGCTGATTAACTTTTGTAGCTCGGAGCTAAGTCCGTCAAAGAACTTCGCTTGGCTTTGCTGGTGTAAACCCCCTGATTTTCAAGAATTTTTAAATTAGAATTTTTCACATTTTTCTGTAAATTTTTCTCGAATTAAACTAAGGTGTTTTGATAATAAAATGATTTTTAATTGATGTTAAATAATATTAAAATATTATGAAAATAATATTTTCTGGTGTAAAATGAAAAACTAGACAGGGTAATTTTTCGAGAATTTATTGGACCCTAGAAACATTTTTAAAGCCCTAAAAACTATTGTATATTTAAACCTAATTAAACCTGACTGAACCCGGTTCACTTGAACCAAATTAAACCAAACCAAATCGACCCGAACCGGACCCTGTCTAGTTGAACTGGCCCAAATCTTAGAGGGTCGGATCCGGGTTCAACCCGACCCGCTTAGACCCGACCCGACCCGACCCGCCTAAAACCCTAAACCCTAAATCTTCGTCTCCCCCGACTCCTCTCCTTCCGGCGGCCGTTTCCGTCGTCGTGGCCGCCGACGACCCTTCCTCTTCGCCTTCCGTCAACCCTCGAGCGCCTCCCCTTCCTCTTCCGCAAACCCCCGACCGCTCCTCCTCCATCTTCCCCTCTATAAAACCCGCCCCAGCCGACCGTCCCCGACCTCCTGCTCCTCCGTCGGTGACCTAACCCCCTCCGTTTTCGTCGACCTCGCCGCCCGAGCCTCCACCGCCCTCCAGCTCAGCCCTCCCTCCCCACTGTCCTCCTCCTGCTCTCCTCCGCCGGAGCCGACGTCTCCCGCAGCAACTCCAGCGCCGTCTCCTTCCCACTGAGCCATGCCCCGGCCCGTCTCCCTTTCTCCTCCGCCCTCGCCTTCGTCCTCGCCACCCCCGCAGAGCCCGGCCGCCCAGCTCCTCATCTCCCCTCCCCATTTCCTCGCCGACCTAACCCGCCTCAGTCACCACCGAGCCTGACCCTCCCAGGCGAGCCAGCCCCGCCGTGCCACCGCCACCATCAAGCGCCGCCCTGCCTCCGCGAGCAGCCCCGACGAAGCCCTAGCCGCTGGCCGCCTGAACTCTAAACCTAGCCAGGACACGGTAGCCCGGACACAGGACACAGATCGTGTCGAGACGACACGCGGGCACGAGAATTCTCGGTTCAAGGAGCCCTGTTCAGGAAACCCGTTCTCTCTCCTCGCTGCTCCATTTTTTGTTCCGTCAGTTGTGACGTGTAGAATGTGTGACCCCCTCGATGCCCGTGCAACCCGCTCGGTGCGTCGCATCCTGTAGCGATCGCGAACCGCGACCAAAAACAGGAAAAATAATGCCCTGTTTTACCCCAAAACTGAGTACGCCCCGACAAACGGGACGACTTGGTCGCGTGCGGTCTTCACCGAAACGTGTGCGCCGTTGATACGGACGTGCGAGATTTCGCAGAAGTTGATTTGGATGTGCGTGCACACCGGAATCAACGCATATCCGCCGACAACGCCCCGTATCTGTCTGTTCTGGATCTCGCTGTAACTTAGTGTACACACGTCAGATCGAAACAAAACTTGCGTCATCGGACTCGTAGCAATACGCTAGTCCTGTGACCCAAGTTTGGTTCAATTCTGAGAACGTTGACAAAATCGCGTATCGTGGGCCCCACGACTCCACTTGACGGGAGATTTTGTGATCGGCTCATCGGAATCCAATTCTGGAAGTTCCGTTGGGTTCATATCATCGTTCCTGACTTGTTGACACTAAGTTGGACGAATTTGGAGACCTTTGTTCTTGACACATTTTTCGGTGCGAAGCGGCCCACATGTGGACCCCGCTTTGACCAGAAACTGTCATTTTTGCCCATATGTCCAAATTGGACTCAAGGACAGGCGTTTCTAGCTAATTGATATTTTCTGGATCTGATAGTGATGTTTATTTCAGCAACCGGAGCAGTCCCTGCAATTCCCACTGAAGTCAGAGCTACAGTTGGAGCTAGAACCACAGGCAAGTGTACCTTGCCAAATCCTGTATTTTTGTTACATATTCTTTGACTTATTTATACATTGTTGTACATGCTTAACCTAGGACCGTGTGACTTACTTAGCATTCGATTAATAGTCGGGTGCCAACACTGTACGCAGGGTTGTGTAATGTCACCTAGAGATGGATATCGTGATCCTTTACATTCTAGTACTTGCTTTATCAAGTACGTTATACCCAGGACACCAGACACTTTTCATGAGACATAATCTTCCTGAGATATTCATGGTGATTCTGTATAGGATACAGGTTACATAACATAGATATTATATTCTTAGACATTATATTCATAGACATAGTATGACTCACTACATTAGATATGATCTTACGTGACATGGACATGAGGCATCGTGGACATGAGACGTATGATTACATTGGGTGAGGAGAGACACACAGGCTACAGGCTGATTATATATATATATGGTGCCACAACATAGTAAACTATATAGCATAGTATAACTGCTACCGGCTCTCCGACACAGAGCTTGTAGTGGTCTCAGCCTGAGTACTAGTGATGCTCACATTTGCATTTCACATAGATGGTTACATATTTATCCTATTTATTTCATTTACTATTGCACTGCATTTATTTTGGCTTGAGTTATCTTGTACCTTGCTATGTCCCCTGAGGACCTGAATCTGGATTATGTCCCCAGGATTAGCAGAGGATATCTATCCTGAGGTGTACGGAATAGGAGCACTTCTCAGAACAGTACCAGCACCTGAGAACGAGGTGATCGCTGAGGACTTTTTCTGAACATCTGCTTCTCTATGCTCAGTTTTTAAATGGCAAATAAACTATTTTATTCTTGTTTAAATGAACAATTGTAACAGACTTAATATCGAGTTGTTCCCCGATTTTATTTACTTGTGACTGGATGATATTTATTTTCCTTTTGTTGATATTGCTGTATTTATTCTGTAGATGAGATTAGTAAACCTTGATCGTTGTAATACAGCTTAAGTACGCCCCGATGGATCCATTAAATTGGGTTTGTCCATCGGTGTGTGCTGCTGGCCATTGCCACGTGTCCGGTCCTTCGATATTTTGGGACTGGGGCGTGACAGCTGGGCTTCTTGATGAACCTTTTGTTGAGCTTGCATCATTGCGTAGAACATTTGAAACATCTGTTGTCCGTCCATAAGCTGTCCTGGTAGAAAAGTAGCATCAGTGGAGTAAACTGCGTCGATGGTGGAATGTCAACTTGCTGGATTCTGGAGGCATGCTGATTTGCTTGACTGCTTTGGTGAGTGGAGGAATCTCCACTTAATGGCGTCACTCCATCTTCTTCGTAGGTGGCTACAGCACCTTGTGGTGTTCCTGTAGGAGTCTTATCGCTTGCTCGTGGATCCATTACTCTGCATCCAAAATAAACTATAAGAGGCGCACAGAGGAATTAAGGCAGGATGCAAGTCAAGTAATTAATTCGAATCCGATATAGAGATCAAGAACGATTCAATCAAGTGGATGAGATCCTATAACTTATCCTATCCTTATCGCAAGCTTGTTCGATTCCTTAGTTGAACTGAAACAATTTATTTATTGACCTGCATGGGCCACCAAAAAAACCATGTCACGCCCCAGTCCCAAAATACGGAGGGACTACATACATGGCAATGGCCAGCAGCACACACCAATGGGCAAACCCAATTTATTGGACCCATTAAAGTGTACTTAAGCTGTAAAACAATAATAAAGGTCTACGATACTAATCTCATCCATAGAAGATAATTCAATCAATATCAAAATAATCAAGATGCAATATAAATCAACAAGTCTCAATAAAATATATCGGGGAACAACATGATAAAGAGTTTGATACAGCAGTTCAATAGACAGGAATTAAAAGTGTCTAACAACAGCAAAGACTGAGTATAAATAAAGCAGATACTCAGGAGAATTCCTCGGGCATCACCTCGTCCTTTGGTGTTGGTACTGCTCCAATGTCTGCTCCTGTCCCGTATATCTCGGGGTAGATATCCTCTGCTAAACCTGGGGACATAATCCTGATTCCAGGTCCTCAGGGGACATAGCAAGGTACAAGAATAACTCAAGCCAAATAAATACAGTATAAAAATGTATCAATAGGGCAAACTATGTAACCAGCTAAGTGATATGCAAAATGAGAGTATCAGTAGAACTCAGGCTGAGACTACTACAAGCTCTATGTCGGGGAGCCGGTAGTAGTGATATCATGTAGGGGCCTAGCTCTGCGTGGCTACGGTACCGTAGTAATATATAAAATCAGCATATAGCTTGTGTGTCTCTCCCCACCCAATGTAATCACACGTCTCATGTCCACGACGTCTCATGTCCATGTCACGCAAGATCATGACCTCTAACTGATACAGCGAGTCATAATGATAGCTAAGTATATGTAATACCTATGTCACGAATCATGTAACCTATACAGAATCACCATGAATATATTTGGAAGATTTTGTCTTATGAATAGTGTCAAGTGTCATATGGTATGACATATTGATAATGCAAGCACGAAGATATATAGGGTCGCGTATCAATCTCTCATGACGTTACACGACTCCGCGTACGGCGTCGACACCCGAATCTTATTCAGAAGTTAAGTAATGTCACACGGTCCTAGGTTGAACATATATAGCACATAAATAAATTAAGATGATAATATGAAGCAGGTAATGCAAGATTGGCAAGGTACACTTGCCTGGGGTTAGTTTACTCCAATTGCTCCGATAACAACAGGATCTTCAGGTACTCCTCCGATTGTTGAAATAATCATTACCATCATGCTCAGAAGATCTAAAATATCTAGGATTGCCTACCCATAAGTCCAATTTGGACACAGAGGCAAAATTGACAGTTTCTGGTTAAAGCGGGGTCCACATGTAGCCCATTTCGTACCAAAAAATGTGTCAGAGACAAAGTCCTCCAAATTCGTCCAACTTAGTCTCTACAAGTCCAGAACGACGATATGAACCCAACGGAATATCCATAACTGGATTTTGATGAGCCGATCATAAAATTGCTCGTCAAGTGGAGTCGTGGGGCCCACGATACAGAATTTTGTCAACGTTCTCAGAATCGAACCAAACTTGGGTCACAGGACCAACGTATTGCTACGAGTCCGATGGCACAAGTTTTGTTTCAAAACGACGAGCACACACGAAGTTACAATGAGTTTCAGAACAGGCCCGATACGGGACGATTTCGACGGATACACGTTGATTCCGGTGTGCACGCACATCCAAATCAACTTCCACGAAATCCCATACATCCGTATTGACGGTGCGCACCTTTTGGTGTAATTCGCACACGATCAAGTCTCCTCGTTTAGCGAGGCGCACACAGTTCAGAAAAAATTAGGTTTTTAAATAACCAAGCTTTTGGTCATTTTTACCCGCAAAATAATTATAATCTACAACACAATAAATTAAACTAAATACAGGGTTTAAAACTTTGTTATATTATCTAATTAATTGTTCAAGCAAATTTTGAATTTATTAAACAGGTTGCACGCAAAACGGTCGTGAACTTGTGAGTTCGGGATAATTTCTGAATTTTCAGAAATAGGGGTTATTTTCCTGTTTTTGCGTCGTAGTTTACGACCGACACAGGACGCGATACACCAGTCTAATTGTACGGAGTTCGAGAGGGTTACACAGTGAACATGTCACATCAGACCGTTCGAAAATCGGTACGAGGAGGAGAGAGAACGACTCACCGGAACAGGGGGTCGGTAACGTCTGTTCAATGCGTATACGAGGCGGCACGGCGACGCTCGTCCGGTCGTCGGCGGCTACTGTGGTTGCTGTGGTCATCGGGGTTCTTCGTCTGTGGTCACCGGAGGTCAGGCTTGCGGAGACATCGTCGGGGCTGGAGAAGCGGATGGCCAGGGAGCTCGAGTGGCGGCGGATTGCTCCTCGGGGCGCTAGGGTCGGTGGGTTACGGCGGAGGTCGTGGCTCATCTCTGGAGGGAGCTCGTCGGAGATCGTAGTGGCGGTGGTGAAGTGGTGGTGGCAGCGGGGGTGAATGGCGGCCGGTCGAGGGTTTATATAGGGGTGGTCGGTCGTTGTCTGGGAGGGAAAAGGTCGGCGGGTGAGGAGGCGAAGGGGCGACAGTTTGGGAGGTGTAGCGGACCGCGGCGGCGAGTAGGGGAGATGAGCAGCCGGCGGAAGACGATGGGGTCAGGGCGATTACGGGAAGTGGAGAGTCGGCGGTGGGAAACGAACGGGCGGCCGGTGAATGGCGGAGAGTGGGGGGAATCGAAGCGGCGTCGGTTGAATACGGTTACTGTAGCAGGGGTAGTGGGTTCGGATCGGATTTCGGGTAGGCGGTACGGGTCGGGTTCAAATCCGACCCGTTAGGTTTTGTTTGAGTTAGGTCGGTTCAGGATTTGGTTCGGTTTAGGTTGGTTTGTTTTGGTTTTATTAAAAAATTTGTTTTTAGGTCTTTAAAAATAGCTTTTGGGTCCAATAAATTTCAAAAAAATTACACTATGTCTATTTATTTATTTAACACTCAAAAATATTATTTTCATAATATTTTAATATTTATTTTAATACTTAAAAAATTATCTAATTCCAGAAAACATTTATTTTAATTAGTAAAAAATTAAAGAAAAAAATCCCAAAATTTTATTTTTAATTTCTGAAAAATCTGGGTGTTTACACGTACGCTCCGCTGGAGAATCGAGTCATGATGATGTCACACCCCAGTTCCAAAATACCGAGGGACTAGACACGTGGCAATGGCCAGCAGCACACACCGATGGACAAACCCAATTTAATGGATCCATTGGGGCGTACTTAAGCTGTAAAACAACAATAAGGGTCTAGATAGACTAATCTCATCCACAAAAATGAATACAACAATGTCAGAATTATAAAGCAAGACCAATCTTAATAAAATATAAACTCGGGAAATAATCCGATAATGAGTCTGATACATCTGTCAAGATACAAGAATAAAGATAACCACAGCAAAAACTGAGTATGGAATAGTATATACTCAGAAGATACCCTCGGTGATCACTCGTCTACTAAATCTGGTACTGCTCCAGTGTTTTCTCCTGCTCCTGCTCCTGCTCCTGCTAATGCTCCTATCCCGTATACCTCGGGGTCGATCTCGTCTGCTAATCCTGGGGACATAATCCGGATCCAGGTCCTCAGGGGACATAGCAAGGTACATATAATACAAGCCAACATAAATGCAGTAAAATAGTAAATAAAATAAATAGGATAAATATGTAACCATCTATGTGAAATGCAAGTTGAGAGCATCACTAAAACTCAGGCTGAGACCACTACAAGCTCTGTGTCTGGGAGCCGGTAGCAGTGTTTACTATGTATTTTACTATGTATTATATATATATGAAATCATCCTGTAGCCTGTGTGTCTCTCCCCACCCCATGTAATCACACGTCTCATGTCCACGATGCCTCATGTCCATGTCACGCACGATCATATCTAATGCAGCAAGTCATCTAATGTCTATGAATAGAATGTCTATGTCATAAAATATGTATCCTACACAGAATCACCATGAATATCTCAGTAAGATTCTGTCTCATGAATAGTGTCAAGTGTCCTGGGTTATGATATACTTGATAAGACAAGTACGAGAAATATAGGGTCCAATTTGGACACAGGGGCAAAAATAATATTTCCGGTCAAAGCGGGGTCCACATGTCGGCCACTTTGCACCAAAAAATGTGTCAGGGTCAAAGGTCTCCAATTTCGTCAAACTTAGTGTCAACAAGTCAGGAACGATGATACGAACCCAACGAAACTTCCAGAATTGATGTAAACCCCTGATTCGTCAAAAATATTAAACTTGGATATTTCACAATTTTCTGGAATTTTCTGGGAATTTTTCTGTAATTAAAATCAGGGTTTTAATTATTTAATAATTTTTAATTGTTAATAAATAATATTAAAATATTATGAAAATAATATTTTTGTGTGTAAAATGAAAAACTGGACTTAGGGTAATTTTCTGCGATTTATTGGGCCTCGGACCTAATTTAAAACACCTAAAAACTATTATTAATAAATTGATTATTATTTATTTAATTCTTTAAATACTTAAACCCATTTTTTTGGCCCATTTGAGGCCATTGGGCCCAAACCCAGCCCAACAGGGCCCAGCCCCCGGCCTAGCGGGTCGGGCGGGTCGGCCAGACCCAGACCGCCCGAGACCCGACCCGGTTAACCCGTCTTCTCCCCACGACCCTGTCCCCGCTCCGGCGCCCGATTCCTCCGGCCACGTCGCCTGGCCGCTCCGCCTCTCCTGGCCCACGCCCCACGACCCCCTCCTCCGCCTCGCCCGGTCGCCACGACCCCCACTTTCTCCGGCCAGCCTCGCCCAGTCCCTCCCCTATAAATTCCCCTCGAAACCCTCCTCTGGCCGACCATTCCACGCTGCCACCACCGCCCGGCTCACCTCCGTCCACCGCACGACTCTCACCCAGCCTCGCCGTGCCCAGCCCCGCTCCGCCTAGCCCCGGCGACGCCGTGCAACGCCCAAGCCCCCGGCCGACCTTTCCCCCGCCGCAGAGCCGCCGAGCCGCCGGATCTCCGGCCAAGTACCAGAAACCCTAACCCTAATTTTCTGTGTCGGCTCGTGTCGGACACGACACGGACACGAGAAATTCTAATTTCTCGAGCCCGGTTCAGGTACGTGTAACTTTCTCCTCGCTGCCCCGTTTTCAATTTCGTAAATTGTGTTGCGAAGCCTGTATGACCCTCTCGGTGCCCGGACAAACCGCTCGGGGCATCGCGTCCTGTGGTGATCGTACACCGCGATCCAAAAACAGGAAAAACAACGACCCGATTCACCCCGGAACTGGGTACGCCCCGCCAAACGGGACGACTTGGTCGTGCGCGGTCTTCACAGATACGTGCGCGCCGTCGATACGGACGTGTGAGATTTCGCAGAAGTCGATTCGGGTGTGCGTGCACACCGGGATCAACGCGTATCCACGGACACCGCCCCGTATCCGCCTTTTCTGAATTGTGTCCTAACTTTGTGTACACACGTCAGATCGAAACGAAACTTGCGCCATCGGACTCGTAGCGATACGTTGGTCCTGTGACCCAAGTTTGGTTCGATTCTGAGAACGTTGACGAAATCGCGTGTCGTGGGCCCCACAAGCCCCACTCGACGGGCGATTTTGTGACCGGCTCATCGGAATCCAATTCTGGAAGTTCCGTTGGGTTCGTATCATCGTTCCTGACCTGTTGACACTAAGTTTGGTGAATTTGTAGACCTTTAACCCTGACACATTTTTCGGTGCAAAGCGGGCCCACATGCGGACCCCATTTTGACCCGAAATTGCCGTTTTTGCCCTTGTCTCCAAATTGGACACAAGGACAGGCATTTCTAGCTATTTGATATCTTCTAAGCATGATGGTAATATTTATTTCAGCATCCGGAGACATTTCTGGAAATTTCCCCGAGGATAGAACTCTAGTGGGATCCAAACATCAGGCAAGTACCTGCACTTCAAGTTTACTCTTTATATTATGATAATTAATTCCTTGCTCTACTAGTACCATTGATGATTACACTTAGTGTTAGATTTTGGACTTTTATGTCTTGCTTTTCGTGTCGGGTGAGAGAATACTAGGAGGCATGTAGTTTACCCTTTCCCCTGTCGTGACTAATAGCTGTTGGTACACGACTGTACCTTCAGCCGGATCTTGATTATTCATGTCTAATAGCCGTCTATGACGGCCGGATTAGCCTTATAACCCCCTATATGCCAACTATGTATTCTAAATACACACTTACACACACATAGTTTCTTGTCGTGTTGCAGTTCCTGTTATCTTGTTGTAGTTCCATTTTCCTGTCTCATTATATTTTATGTTTACTCATATTCCTGATTTACAGCAATTAATCCTTAGTTATTGTTACTTCTTATTTATGCATATCCTACACATGATACTTGTCAGTTCTTTTCTACTTGTCATAAATATTTAGTTTAATCTTGTTGTGCATTGGTACTTTGCTCCTTTCCTGACTGGATCCGTTGATATTAGGCGATGATGAGATCTATGCCCCCACCCTTTTATGGCCCCTATGAGGTAGCAGGTGATACTTTTGAGGAGCCGGTTCCTACCCAGGAGACTACTTTTGAGGAGTAGTAGCCAGTTAGCTAGTATTTTTCTTTCAGCATAGTAATCGGGTTTGTCTCCGATTTATCTTCTGGTTATGTAATAAACTATGGATCTGGTTGTCACATTTTGTTTATGAAATCTTAACATTTCTATTCCCCTGTCATTATCCTTGTCTATTTATTCTGTGGATGAGCTAGATGTTAAATTACCTATGAATATGATCTAGACAGCGTACTACCGCCGACACTGCGGCGTAGGCTGAACGTACCTACGTACTCGTGCCCGAATATCCGGGTGCGGGTCGTGACACATTTTTATGGTGGCCCATGCAGGTCAACTACTAAATTGTTTGGTTTCAACTTCGGGACCGAACAGGCCTGCAATAAGATAAGGATAAGTTTAGGATCTCATCCACTTGCTTGAATCGTTCTTGACATCTATCTCGAATTTGAATTGATTCCTTGACTTGCATCCTGCCTTGATTCCTGTGCGCCCCTTATCGTTTATTTTGGATACAGAGTAATGGACCTATCAGCAAGCGACGAGGTTCCTACAAGATCACCACGAGATGCTCTACCAGCACTCGAACTGAAACCACCTTGGTACCACAAGCAGCACTCTCCCAGCTAGCCCAGCAACAGCAGAGGGCACCACCACAAGGACGCGGACAAGCTTCCGCGATGACCGTAGAGAACGCGCAGACTCTTGGAGTAGCTAATACGCGTAAGTGATTTGTAGATACAGTTTCTAGTATTGTTTAGCTCGTGCCTATTGGTTCGTGACCTCAGTCCCAATCTAGTAATTTTGAACTTGCTAATAACCTGGTATGCTTTTATATTTGATAACTATTGTAGAGTCTTTTGTTATTGTGCTTATTGTGTGTTGTTTTGTGAACTTAAATAATTTGTACCTTCTTTCTTCATCATCTAGCGCACTTAATTTTGATGTACTTGACTTATGCTGCTATTCTATAGCCTAGTTTTGCAAGCTTACTCTTTATCGAGCTTGTTCATGACAAGTGTATTATTGGGGAGGCCCACAATGATACATTTCAGAATTAGTGTATTACGGTCTGATCAACCATAGTGCGCTTGATTCGCCCTTCAAAATAATACTTTAAGTGGATTGAGATATGTAGTGATTAGTAGACAAATATACTTGCCCTAGACATGTCTGAGCATATCATATCGGTTACATAACTGTACTAATACGAGCCTGCGAACAAGTGATTACCAGAATAGGATTTCAATCCACAACAGCTTTGACAATTCCCATTTGAATTCTTTAAACGCCTTGATCCTGATACTTCTGTTCTATCACCTCACCCTTGAACTCTTTATTATTGATCTCCGTCTTCCCTTATTTCGGAAAGACGAAACCTCGTGCTTGGTATAAGTTTGATACACAGAGAATACTAGATATGTCCCATAGGTCGATCACATGCTTGAGGATTATCCTTTCGTAATTAAGGACATATCATATGTGATATGATCGGCGTTGAAGTTTCGAGGATTGAATGACATGAGTAAACATATTAAGGAACATTTTCTTAAGGTATATAGCCTTATGTGATGGATGGGTAAATTCTAAGTTGGGTAGCAGTGCATTGTCAACTCGAGATAAATTTCTTTTAGATTGTGACCGAGTAAGATTAGATTGGGAGAGGTTCAAGCCATTCTAATTTTGAAAATCTAGAGGATTAATGGACTTCAAAATTAAATTTCTTTTAGATTGTGACCGAGTAAGATTAGATTGGGAGAGGTTCAAGCCATTCTAATTTTAAAAATCTAGAGGATTAATGGACTTCAAAATTCTTGATATTGAGGACCCCATATGTATACCTTAGGTACATGATTTAAATTTTGAATAATGAAAGTAAAATCATCAATTGGAGTTTGGAGGATAAAAATATAGAATTTCAGACTTGAACATTGGTGGATTGCATTTAAATTATTTTCAATTTGATGATTGGAATTAAGAATTAAAATTTGATGGTTGGACTACCTATTTGAAACGTTGAGGATGTGAATGGAGTTTAAAAAGTCAAAGCATACAAAAATTTATAAGTGAAAATGAAAATAATATTGGACTCAAACTACTTCTAGAGGAGATTAAGGTAGTTAGAGATCGTGAGGTAAAATTTAATTGCGTATTTAAATCTTGAAGATGTTTATGGATCTAATTTAAATTTGGATATGGATAATTTGAAAAAAAAAAAAAAGCGAGAAGAGATAGCCATAGGTTGAATTTTGATTGGAGCAGTGGTCAGCTTAACCTTGAAGTGATTGCAACGAATATGATTATGATTTTAATTATCGCAAGGAGATTGAGATTGACTTGCCTTATGTACATGAAGGGTTAACAGATTATGGCTTATTTTAATTTCGAGGACAAAATTTTTATAAGTTGGGTAGATTGTAAACCCCTGATTCTTCAAAAATATTAAACTTGAATTTTTCACAATTTTTTGGAATTTTCTGAGAATTTTTCGGTAATTAAAATCAGGGTTTTAATGATTAAATGATTTTTAATTATTAATAAATAATATTAAAATATTATGGAAATAATATTTTTGTGTGTAAAATAAAAAACTGGACTTAGGATAATTTTCTGGGATTTATTGGGCCTCGGACCTAATTTAAAACACCTAAAAACTATTATTAATAAATTGATTATTATTTATTTAATTCTTTAAATACTTAAACCCATTTTTTTGGCCCATTTGAGCCCATTGGGCCCAAACCCAGCCCAACCGGGCCTAGCCCCCGGCCTAGCGGGTCGGGCGGGTCGGCCAGACCCGGACCGCCCGAGACCCGACCCGGCTGACCCGTCTCCTCCCCACGACCCTGTGCCCGCTCCGGCGCCCGATTCCTCCGGCCACGTCGCCTGGCCGCTCCGCCTCTCCCGGCCCACGCCCCACGACCCCCTCCTCCGCCTCGCCCGGTCGCCACGACCCCCGCTTTCTCCGGCCAGCCTCGCCCAGTCCCTCTCCTATAAATTCCCCTCGAAACCCCCCTCCGGCCGACCATTCCACGCTGCCACCACCGCCCGGCTCACCTCCGTCCACCGCACGACCCTCGCCCAGCCTCGCCGTGCCCAGCCCTGCTCCGCCTAGCCCCGGCGACGCCGTGCAGCGCCCTAGCCCCCGGCCGACCTTTCCCCCGCCGCAGAGCCGCCGAGCCGCCGGATCTCCGGCCAAGTTCCAGAAACCCTAACCCTAATTTCCTGTGTCGGCTTGTGTCGGACACGACACGGACACGAGAAATTCTAATTTCTTGAGCCCGGTTCAGGTACGTGAAACTTTCTCCTCGCTGCCCCGTTTTCAATTCCGTAAATTGCGTTGCGAAGCCTGTATGACCCTCTCGGTGCCCGGACAAACTGCTCGGGGTATCGCGTCATGTGGTGATCGCACACCGCGATCCAAAAACAGGAAAAATAACGACCCGATTCACCCCGGAACTGGGTACGCCCCGCCAAACGGGGCGACTTGGTCGCGCGCGGTCTTCACAGATACGTGCGCGTCGTCGATACGTACGTGTGAGATTTCGCAAAAGTCGATTCGGGTGTGCGTGTACACCGGGATCAACGCGTATCCGCGGACACCGCCTCGTATCCGCCTTTTCTGAATCGTGCCCTAACTTTGTGTACACATGTCAGATCAAAACGAAACTTGCGCCATCGGACTCGTAGCGATACGCTAGTCCTGTGACCCAAGTTTGGTTCAATTCTGAGAACGTTGACGAAATCACGTGTCGTGGGCCCCACAGGCCCCACTCGACGGACAATTTTGTGACCGGCTCATCGGAATCCAATTCTGAAAGTTCCGTTGGGTTCGTATCATCGTTCCTGACCTGTTGACACTAAGTTTGGTAAATTTGGAGACCTTTGACCCTGACTCATTTTTCGGTGCAAAGCGGGCCCACATGCGGACCCCATTTTGACCCGAAATTGTCGTTTTTGCCCTTGTCTCCAAATTGGACTCAAGGACAGGCGTTTCTAGCTATTTGATATCTTCTAAGCATGATGGTAATATTTATTTCAGCATCCGGAGACATTTCTGGAAATTTTCCCGAGGATAGAACTCTAGTGGGATCCAAACATCAGGAAAGTACCTGCACTTCAAATTTAATCTTTATATTGTGATAATTAATTCCTTGCTCTACTAGTACCATTGATGATTACACTTAGTGTTAGATTTTGGACTTTCATGTCTTGCTTTTCGTGTCGGGTGGGAGAATACTAGGAGGCATGTAGTTTACCCTTCCCCCTGTCGTGACTAATAGCTGTTGGTACACGACTGTACCTTCAGCCGGATCTTGATTATTCCTGTCTAATAGCCGTCTATGATGGCCGGATTAGCCTTATAACCCCCTACATGCCAACTATGTATTCTAAATACACACTTACACACACATAGTTTCTTGTCGTGTTGCAGTTCCTGTTATCTTGTTGTAGTTCCATTTTCCTGTCTCATTATATTTTCTGTTTACTCATATTCCTGATTTACAGCAATTAACCCTTAGTTATTGTTACTTCTTATTTATGCATATCCTCCACATGATACTTGTCAGTTCTTTTCTACTTGTCATAAATATTTAGTTTAATCTTGTTGTGCATTGGTACTTTGCTCCTTTCCTGACTGGATCCATTGATATTAGGCGATGATGAGGACTATGCCCCCACCCTTTTATCTTCTGGTTATGTAATAAACTATGGATCTGGTTGTCACATTTTGTTTATGAAATCTTAACATTTCTATTCCCCTGTCATTATCCTTGTCTATTTATTCTGTGGATGAGCTAGATGTTAAATTACCTATGAATATGATCTAGACAGCGTACTACCGCCGACACTGCGGCGTAGGCTGGACGTACCCATGTACTCGTGCCCGAATATCCGGGTGCGGGTCATGACAATTGAATTTCGATGAGCCGATCATAAAATCGCCCGTCAAGTGGAGCCGATGGGGCCCACGATACGCGATTTTGCCAATGTTCTCAGAATTGAACCAAACTTGGGTCACAGGACCAGCGTATTGCTACGAGTTCGATGGCGAAGGTTTCGTCTCGATCCGACGTGTGTACACAAAGTTACAACGTGTTCCGGAATAGGCAGATACAGGGCGTTGTCGGCGGATACGTGTTGATTCCGGTGTGCACGCACATCCAAATCAACTTCTGCGAAATCTCGCACGTCCATATCAATGGCGCGCACGTTTCGGTAAAGACCGCATGCGACCAAGTCGTCCCGTTTGGCGGGGCGCACTCAGTTTCGGGGTAAAATAGGGCATTGGTTTTCCTGTTTTTGGATCGCGGTTTGCGATCACCACAGGACGCGATGCACCGAGCGGGTTGCACGGGCATCGAGAGGGTTACACAGTCTACGCGTCACAACTGACGGAACGGAAATTGAAGCAACGAGGAGAGAGAACGGGTTACCTGAACAGGGCTCTGTGAAATCAGAATTTCCTGTGTCCGCGTGTCGTCTCGACACTGTGTCAGGCTGTGTCCATGTTCTAGGGTTAGGGTTCAGTCTTCACGCCGGAGATCTCGCCGGAGGGTGACTGAGCTGGGGGCGGCCGGTTGAGGTGCTGCTGGCCGGGGCGGCTCTGGCCGGAGGCGGCTACGCCGGAGCTGTTACGGGGACGGAGGGTACGGCGCTGGAGGAGAGGGAGGCGGTGGCTCTGGGGTTCTGCGGTGGGTGGCGATGGTGGTGTTCGTCGAGGGCGGAGCGGGGAGTGGTGAGGTGGTGATGGTCGAGGACGGGTGGAGCAACGCTGTGGGCGTTGGTCGAGCGGGGTTAGGACGGAGCTAGGGCGGTTGTCGATGGGGGCTGTGGAGTCATCGGGGCTAGGTGGTGGTGATGATCGGGGACGATGGAACTGGGCGGAGGAAGGTGGAGTCGGGGAAGGAGGAGTTCGAGTCGGGGAGAGGGCGGCCGGGCGTCGGGGTGGCTAGGGCTCGAGGCTGCTGGGGGCTTGTGGTCGAGGCGGAGGAGGAAGGCGGAGGAAGGCGAGTGATGGTCGATGGGTTCGTCGAGGAGACGGCGGAGGTGAGGGGAGAAGGTGGAGTCGGGGTGGAGATGGGTTTCAGTCAGGCGGCTATGGGGACTAGAGGGTGGTGGTGAGACGGCGGAGAGAGGGGCAGAGGGGAGGTGGCTGCGGGCTGGGGTTCGACGAGGAGGCGGCTAGGGTTCAGGCAAGGCGGCGGGTAAGGGTGACCGGAGCAGAGCGGCGGGCGGAGGAGAGGGAGAGACAGGGTGTTCCGGCGGCGGAGCGTGGGAACCGAGGTAGATTTATAGCGCCGGAACAGTAATTCCGGGCAGATTCGGATTAGGGTTTCTATTAGGGTTTCGGGTCCGGGTCGGGTTCGATTCGGATCCGACCCGACCCGTTAAGGCTGGGTTGGTTTGGTTCGGGTAAACCGGTCCGGTCCGGTTTGGTTTATTTCAAATAAACCCGGTTTATTTCAGGGTTTAATTAAGGTTAATTATGACTTAGTTTTTAGGGTTTAAAAAATATTTCCGGAGTCCAATAAATTCACAGAAAATTATCCTATATCCGGTTTTCCATTTTACACCCAAAAATATTATTTTCATAATATTTGAATATTAATTAATAACAATTAAAAAAATCATTTAGTCACAAAATACCTTAGTTTTAACTCCCAAAAATTACAGAAAAATTAGGAAAAATTATTTTTAAAATTTTTAAAAAAACAGGGTGGTTACAGATGACCCTATATTTACTTGGAGGCCTCTGACGTGCGTGACGTTATGCACGTGGCCCTTGGATCTCCAAGGAAACTTTGTCCATCCCATTATCTTAGCCAGATAGTCCATACGCGAAAAAAGTTGTTCTTAAACTGCATATCGCATAGATGGTTAAGTGACCACTTTTGGATGTTTATTTTCAGTATATTGTGGCATGCTTTTATGTATCTTGTTACCTCCCTCTGAGGACCTGGTCTCTTTCCAGGTATAAACGATTGAGACTATTTGCAGGAGCACGGATCAGGACTTGCTACTCCATTCTATTCCGATGAGGTCTTTCCTTCGAGCCTCTCTGATCATTAGATGATGTACTTATTATATTTTCTTTCATATTCTAGTTTGGTAGTGGATTTGTCTCCACCCAGCTATTAGTTCTTCTCGACTATTTCATACTTGGTTCATTGCCATATTTGATTTTTATTTCTATTTGGTTTGGGGATGAGATTATTATTGCCTGTGACGTGACATTATATATACCACTTGTGAATTTTATTCATAATACAGCGTACGCATGTGTTACGGTTTTCATATATTGGAGTTGTCATATACATACGGCTGGCACTCTTACGTATTCCTAATCCTACGATTTTGGAACTGGGGCGTGACAAGAACAATGTGAAGTTGGTTGTCTAGATCTAGACAATGGACTTCACAATGACTTTATTCCACATCATCAATTATGAATAAAAAAAAATTATAAAAAAAGAAAGAAGTGAAAAAGTTGTCTTGAAAATTGGCAAAAGTAGTTTTCATTGTCTTCTCAATACATTTGCATTGGAGAACACTTTTCTATCTCATTGTCTTGTGAAGACAATACCTTTCCTATGTGGCAAGATTATATTCACACAATATAATGAGATAGAAAAGTGTTCTACAATGTAAAAGTAAGTATTGAGAAGACAATAAAAGCTACTTTTTCTAATTTTCAATACAACTTTTTCAATTTTTTTTTATAAATATTTTTGTTCATAATTGATGATGTAAAAATAAAGTGTTGTGAAGTCTATTGTCTAGATCTAGACAACCAATTTTATATTGTTTTTGATATGTTATTGTCATATCAACTTTATAAATTATTTTATATTTGTATTGGAGAAAAAAAAGTTATTGTGATTCCTATGTGACAATTATTATTTTCAAAAACTCACAATAGAATTGGAGATGCTCTTATTAAATAGTTTACCGATCGAGTCCATATGTCAGCGGCGTACGTGTGTGCATGTGCTAGCGACACACCTGAACCTTGTCTGCGCCCATACGTCACTTTGGTACGGGACAGGAGTTGGCGAGTGATCGCATGCCAATCTAACCGTGTCGTGTAAGATCTTTGCGTAGAGTCGTCGCTGTCAACGTAACGGCTATTATTTTGAAAACCTATGTATATGTACTTTCCACTATTTTCTACTTGTTTTCTGCCAAGTATCCCGGTTAAGCTTTGTCGGAACACCAGCCGAATTATTGTTACACTTACCTATATTTTCTACTGTTTTATGTCAAGCATCTATACTAAGGTTCTGTGTGGTCTATAAAATATTTTTAGAGTACCCATTATAAGCGGTTATGAATCGGTTATGAATGGTTCAATTTTAGATGTTTTAAGTAGCAGCTTTTAAAACAGTTCGATTCATATTTGATAATTCATTAACAAGCGGTTCTAAAAAAATTTATACGAATAAAATTATATATCTGTCCATATATAAACATAATGGTCTCGAGTGCAAAAACTATCATCAAATCCACGCCTTGGTCGAGATGAAGTCCATATTTGATCAAAATAATAGAAACACATGAAATAATAGAAACGTCAGGATAAAAGTATGAGAGAAAGATTTTAAAAACTTACCGAAAAAGTAGTCATAGTTTGGAAGAAGTATAAGAAAGACACAAAGGAGAAAGAAAATATAGGATAGGATATTAATACTCATAATTATATATTTTTTGTGAGAATATAAATGAAATAAAAAAACCATTCAAAATCTATCGCTTTCGGGTGTTTATAAAGCCACCCAAAATTACATTACGTCGATTTTGAGAGTTTTTTGAGCGGACCAAAACCAGTGTCTCAAAAAAATTAACAAGCAGAGATTTTCTTAAACGGCCGGTTCAAAAAAATCATTACCAAACAGACCCTAAGAGTTTTTTTAGGGGCACTACACTTCTTACTCGGGGCTGTCAAAATTTTTTTGGCAGGACTGTCAATTTTTTTTGACAGTCCATCCTATTGGAAGGACTGTCGAAAAAATTGACAGTCCTAAAATGGATATACTGTCAAATTTTAACAGTCCTACCCAGGGGCGGAGGCACACTGGGCTGTAGCCCAGTGCAAAAAAAAATAGTAAACTTTTTTTCATATATATGCTAAGCCCAGTGCAAAAAAAAAAAAAAATTATATATATATATATGCTAGTATAGACTTATAGCCCACCCAATACTCCATAAAGCCCACCCATTATACCAATCAACAGATGTGAAGAGTGAATCATTTGAGTCTAGAGACCTCAGATCCCGACTCTCTCACTCTCTGTCTCATAGTCTAGAGTTTATTATACAATGACCCGCGACCGATTACCGGAGACCCGCGAGGCCGCGACCCACGACCGAGATGCTCCGGGTGCTCCCCATCGCCGGGTGCTCCCCTTCTCCACACTCCAGCCCAACCGGCGACCGGCGACCAGGACGCTGCAAATGGACCTGATAGATTTATATGTACTATCTTCTAAAAGTTGATCTTATATATCTTTCCAGGTTGCTTGGTTGTTCAAGTAAGCTGCTCAGTTGTCACCTGAAAATGCAAATGTTCATACCTTACTTGGTGCCTAACAACTTGGAGTGCAAGAGTACTTTTTTCTCAAAGTTTTGGCTTTTATTTTCAGATTCTTGCTTCCTAGTATTCTTTTTTGAAATACATAGTATATCTTTGGAATAGATGGAAGCAATTATATTTGGTGAAAAATTATCAATTAGTAAACATTACCAAAATTTTGGCATAAATTTACAAAAAAAATTCTATCGAATCATCGAATTTACAAAGAAAAGTCTGTCGAATTTTTGGCATAAATTTTTAGAATCTTATAGTAATTACTAGCTAGCCCACCATAATCCAAAATTCTGGCTGCGCCCTTGGTCCTACCTATTAGATGGACTGTCAAAATCTTTGACAGTATGTCTCATAACATCATTTGGAATGTCCTACCTACTGGAAGGACTGTCAAAATTTTAACAATCTTACAAATTTTGACAGTTCCAAGTAACTTTTGTAGTGCCCCTAAAAAAATGTCATTACTAAAAAAACAACATGCTTAACTGACGTTACAAAATTTATAAAATAATAAAATATTTATTTACTAAAATATTATTTTAAAAGTAATAGAAAATATGATTGTCAAAATTTTGACAGTTCTGACCTGACTATAGTTAAAACTGTCATGTGTTAACAATACTAAGACAGTGACTGGAATCACATAAGACATTTTTTTTAGATATATCAAAATAATCATTGTTCTTTGTTTAATTTATTTGAACAAAATAATCATTGTTCTTTGTTCAATTTATTTGAATATGTTAATCTTGTTGGATATGTAAATACATGTTATTTATCTGATTCCAATAAGGAAAGATCACAAATATGATATATTTATCTTAACAATGATGAAATTATTTTATAGATCATATTAGTCAAACAAACTATTGCAACAATATCGACAAATAATTTAAAAAATCTATCACTTAATAAAACAGTCAAATAATGTGTATAGCTAAGATCACTGGTTCAACATATATATAAGGAGGTGTTGTGAGCTTCTAGAAGTCTGAGATAAGCCAACAACCCTTTATAAACATATACAATGCAATATATATAAAATAAATTCAACAGAAAATTTACTGTACCGATAAAAAATTTATAATAATTAAATACACCGATATAAGTTTGAAAATTTTAAAAATAACGATACGATTCGCCATCTAAGTTGGCGAAAATTTGGAAAACTGGATTTTCGCCAACCCAGCTGGCGAAAATGCGACGAGAATCTGACATGTATTAAAAAAAAAAAAAAACTTTCGCCAACTCCGTTGGCGAAACCCGGAATTTTTTTTTTAAAGAAAAAAAATTTAAAAAAAAAGAAAATTAAAAAAAAAAATTAAAAAAAAAATTCAAAATTTCGCCAACTCAGTTTGCGAAATCCGAAATTTTTAAAAAAAAATTAAAAAAATATGAAAAATAATAATTAAAAAATTATTAAATTTTTTTTTTAAAAATTTCGCCAACTCCGTTGGCGAAATTAGGAAAAAAGGGTTTTTTTTTCGGTTCGATTTTTTTCACTTGATTTTTTGTGATTTCTTCGGTTCGATTTTTTTACTTGATTTTATTTGGTTTAACGTGAGAAAAAAATGGGTTCACCATATTTTCGCCAACTGGGTTGGCGAAAATTTGGTTTCCCAATTTTTTGGTTAGTTCTGATAAGGTTGTTGATAGGGATTAAATGATTATAGGTGTGGATTTAAATGGGTTCGGGTGGATGTGTTGGTAGATTTAATTGATGTTAGGTGGTTAAATATTTAGGTGGGTGTTGATGGAGGTTATGTATTATAAGTAGAGGGTGGAAGATCGTTGCAACATCACAGAAGAGTTGTAAGATCACAGAAGAGAATAGGAGGAGGAAGCAGAGAATAGAAGAGAAGAGCATAGCAGAGAAGAGCAGGAGTAAGAAAGCAGAGAAGAAGAGAAGAGAAGAACATAAGAAAAACATGTTTGTAATTTTTTGATTATAATTATAATTATGTAATTGTAGTTACTATTTTAATTATTATAAATGTAATGTTCGTGTACTAACACTAAATTAAATTAAAATATTGCAGATGGGTACCCAAAATGTCACGCCCCAGTCCCAAAATACCGAGGGACTGGACACGTGGCAATGGCCAGCAGCACGCACCGATGGACAACCCAATTTAATGGATCCATCAAGGCATGCTTAAGCTGTAGTCTAATAGTAAATAGAACAATTGTTACAAGTCACAGACTGTAAACCCCCTCGACCAGATTCCAGTATTTTAGAAATATTTTTCACAATTTAGGATTTGTTGCAATATTTTAATTTATTTTGCTTACATATCCTATTGACTTGTCCACCTGTCCATCACCTAATTATTTGGAGCTTTATCTTGACTGTTAACCCCGAACGAAGTTCGCATACCTCTCCTAGACATGCCAGTCTACTATCCTGCACTTTGTGCAACTCCCAGATACTTAGTTTTGAGCCTCGTTTGAGACGCACAAATAGCGTTACAAACGTCCGTATTTAATTTCTATTTTTGAATCCCAGACCTGTACCCATCCCTGTTCCAATAGCAATTAGAGGCCAGCAGGCACCTGTTTTGCCCAGACAAAAATACGTTATTTTTTTACACGGAGTATACTACATTTAGTGTATTGACACCGCAAGAAAATTAGGGCCCTAACTGCCTCTAAATAATTAGAGAACACCATGCACAGTATTTATTAATTAATTAAATACGATGGCCCGTATCACCCCAAAACCAGGCCCAGTCCCTGCCCAGACTCACCCCCACCCCCTCGGGACCCTCGCACAGCAAATTCCCTCAATTCTGTGAATTTTAGTATTTTCAAGAATCGGGTGTTTCCCAGACAATTTCGTAATTGCGCAATTTCCCAAAACTAGGACTTTACACAATTTATGAAATTACAGGGACTTTCCTACAAATTTTAGTGCGAGGTGTCACTCCCTCACTGGCCGGTGAACCTGCACCGTCCAATTGGAGGTGGGACCCACCCGAAAATATCCCGAAAAAGATCCCGAAAATATCCTACAAATATCCCGTAAATATCTTTAGATATTTTTACATATTAAATTAATATAATTTTCTATAAAAGAAAATAAAAAGAAATAGAATAAAAACAAAAACCCAAAACCATAACCCTACCCAGCTCGGCCGCAGCCGCCCCACCCCCCCCGTCGCCGGAGCGGCGAGCCGCCCTCGCCGGAGCCACTCGGCTTTCCTCCCCCCCCCTCCGGGCCGCGGCGAGCTTTCCCCCACCCGCTCAGCGAGCCCCCCCTCGCCGGAGCCTCCCCCGCCCGCGGCGAGTTCTCTCCCCCCCCCCCCCCGCCTCCGCTGAGCTCCGCCGCAGCCGACTCCAGCCCCTCCCCCCCCCCGAGCTCCTTTCCCGACCTCGTCGGCCCCGACCCCCTCACGTCTCCGCCACTCGCCACCGCCACCTCGACCTCCACCTCCTCCACTCTCTTCCCCTCTCGACTGAGCCCCTCCCCTTTCTCCTCCATCCCCCACCGGATCCAGCCCCGACCGCCGGCCTCGACAGTAGCCCCCTCTCCCCTCCCAGCCCTTCCAGACGACCGCCACCACCACCATCATCGTCATCACCACCATCTCCAGCAGCCAGCTCCTCCTCCTCACCGTGAACCAACCCCCATGGCCAAGACCACAGCTCCTCCTCCTCCTCCTCCTCCTCACCGTGAACCAACCCCCATGGCCGAGACCACAGCTCCTCCTCCTCCTCCTCACCGTGAACCACCCCCCCCCCCCCCCCGTGGCCAGAGACCGGATCTCTCTCCCAGCCGCCTCGTCGTGCCCTGCCCGGTCGTCCCGTTGACCGACGAGCTCCGCCTGAGCACCTCCGCCGAAGCCCGGCAAGTCTCCCTTGGACTCAGACCGGACACAGCAGCCTTTCAGAGCCGGACACAGCTTGGACACATCGCGTCGTGTCGAATCTCGCCTCGGACACGAAGAAATTCGATCCACGGAGCCCTGTTCAGGTAACCCGTTCTATCTCCTCGTAGTTCCGTTTTTAATTCTGTCAGTTGTGACACGTAGGCTATGTGACCCTCTCGGTGCCCGTGCAACCCGCTCGGTACATCGCGTTCGCGGCATGCGATCCAAAAACAGGAAAAATAACCCCCGATTCACCCCGGAACTGAGTACGCCCCGCCAAACGGGACGACTTGGTCGCACGCGGTCTTTACCGAAACGTGCGCGCCGTTGATACGGACGTGAGGGATTTCGCAGAAGTTGATTTGGATGTGCGTGCACACCGGAATCAACGCATATCCGCCGACAACGCCCCGTATCCGCCTGTTCTGGAATACGCTGCAACTTTGTGTACACACGTCGGATTGAAACGAAACTTGCGCCATCGGACTCGTAGCGATACGCTGGTCCTGTGATCCAAGTTTGGTTCGATTCTGAGAACGTTGACAAAATCCCGTATCGTGGACCCCACAGGCTCACTTGACGGGCGAATTTGTGACCGGCTCATCGAAATCCAATTCTGGAAGTTTTGTTGGGTTTGTATCGACGTTCTGGACTTGTTGACACTAAGTTTGGCGAATTTGGAGACCTTTGACCCTGACACATTTTTCGGTGCAAAGCGGCCCACATGTGGACCCCGCTTTGACCAAAAACTGTCATTTTTGCCCCTGTGTCCAAATTGGACTTAAGGACAGACGTTTCTAGCTATTTGATATTTTCTGAGACTGTTAGTGATGTTTATTTGAGTATCCGGAGACATTCATTCTGAGGTCATAGTTTCTGACACTTGGTACTTGACATCTGGACGTTATATTTGCAGCTCTCCCACCAGGCAAGTATACCTTGCCTTGTTGTACTGATTAATTTCAGTTATTGATAGTTACATGTTTATTTATTATATAAATGTGCGCGTCCGAGAAAACTCGGGTGCAGTCAACGAAGGCGTTGACGTTAGGATTGTATCTGACCTAATGTCTAGTAGACCCACCTAAAGTTGTGGAGTTATTGGTATGACTTCCCAGGCCTTGACACGTATCAGTACACGTCACAGAGTGAGTTCATGTAGGGACGCGTGACTCATATTCGACTGGCCATCGGTGTGAGCAACACGTGTAACGGCATTTAGCTTAGTTGTTTATTCTATGGAGACTTGCATCATCATACGAGATGTCCACGTCGTTTTCACGACTTGTATATCCATTGGGCGGGGAAGATATCTAGTAGGCGTATGGGATACCCCCTCCTTGAGTCTTTATCCTTCGTACCATGCTCCTCTTGGTCGATTGCAGAGCTATCCGTGTGTCCGGGGGCATATGACACATATACTAGCCAGTCATGACGATTGGCGAATTACGTCAGCATATGTCACGCCTACACATTCCCATGCGTACTATAAGGTCTTCAAGTGCATTCACTTAGATGGTTAGCACACCCCCTTATTTATTCAGTATTTACATTATGGCATGTTATTTTTTATGTATCTTGCTATGTCCCTCTGAGGACCTGGTCCCCTGCCAGGTGTATATGTTCTTGAGTATTCGCAGGAGCACAGATCCGGACAGGCTACTTATATTCCGAGGAGATCTTCTCTTCGAGCCTCGTGATTGTCAGATGTTGTTCTTATATGGTGTGTATCTGGTTCCTTTTTATATTCTATTTTGGCAGTAGATTTGTTTCCATCTGACTGTCATTCTTAGATATCTGTATTGAGATCTAGTTACATGGTTATTGGTTATTCATATTTGACTCTGTGGATGAGATTTAGATATTACCCTGTGACTTGTAATTAGTTTTACCACTTATGAATTATTGTTCATTATACATCATACGCACGTATATATGGTTTCCATATATTGGAGTTGCCATATATACGGGCCAGCTGGCATGGTTACGTGACCTAGTCCTACGTATTTTGGGACTGGGGCGTGACATGTTTTTAGTGGTGGCCCATGCAGGTCAGAGCATATTGTCACGGTTACGTTACTGTACCGAGCAAGCCTGCACCTAGGGTTAGAGCATAGGATCTCATCCATAATTGACTATGACTTATCTTCCTTCCAGTCCGTCCTACTTATATAATTGTATCATGCTTGATTCATGTACTTCCCTGATAATTCTTTTAGTATAGCCCCTACTAGAATATAGAAATCCCTGTTGATAGGAGGATACTTAGGGTAACATTCCTAATAAGAATACCACTAGGGCTTTGACACATCATTAAGTTCTGACTACTTAATGAACTCTAGTCTTCCTTATTACCTAAATGAACCCGTCTTCCATATTACTTAATAAACCCTAGCCTTCCTGATTTCCTAAATGAACCCTAGTCTTCCCTATTACCTAATAAACCCTAGCGTCACTTACCTATAGATTAGATTACCATTATCCCTTGACATATTTATGTATGACTTGAGAGTAGTATAAACACTACTCGGATTAGTTAGAGATTGACCATAGTTTTGACCCTAGTCTAGAGGAACCAATAGAAAATCCAAGATTGAATACTAGGACAGAAACCTCATCCTATGTTGGATAACCAGAGTTTTACGCCAGAGACCCTTTACCCTTGTTGGCGTAAAACCAATTGACCGTTGTTGGCATAAAAGTCAAACCACTGCCTAGTTGGCGTAAAAGCCAAATCATGTAGAAGCTTGTCCCCTTTACGCCGCCCTTAGTCTTCCTTATCCTGCGTATGACACGTCATACAAGCCACGTAGGTAACTGCCCTGCGTAAACCTGATGATTCCTGAATAATAGATAACCAGCGTAGAATAACCTGACTAGGCGTAGAATATAATAATAGGATGTGAGCGTATTGTTACAGCCTTAGCTTTCCTCAGGCATGATCAAATCCCGTGTATTAAATACAGAGATATGCCTCGAGCCCTGTGCAAAAAGAAAAAGCTTTTGACAGGACATCTGGTTTGTCTCACCTCGAGCGTAAGTGACTTGTATCCAATAAAGTCACTAAACGACAACCTGGGACTTCGTGCAAAATCATCATCACAAACCGACCACTCGATCATTGTACAAGTACTTTTGTCAGGTGTCAGGATTTACTAAGTTGACTGACAAACTCATGAGTTTCTCGTACAACTTTACGCTACAACGTAAGCTAGACTTTACGCGCAGATATTTACGCGCAGACTTATTACGCGGACAGCTCTGAAGCTCTACCTTATACTTCTCTGATTTACGCAGATAGCTCTGAAGCCATGCGTTACGCCAAATTATCTTACCTCTGCATTACGCAGACAACCTCGAATCCCTACTTTACGCGGACCTTCTTGAAATCTCTGTTTTAGGCGGACAACCTATAGTGTTTATTAAGATTGTAGAACTTAGAAGGCCATACCTCTTTTGGGTCAACTAGCGACTTAGACAAGGATTAGAATTATACTTGTAGAGATTGTAGAGTCTTGTCTTTTTGTGAATTTGAATTGTTTGAAAATTTCTCACATCATAATCTAGCGTACTTATATTTACCGTACTACCTTGACTTATGCCGCTATTATAGCCTAGTTTCGCAAGCTTATTCCTTATCAAGCTTGTTCTTGAGAGATGTATTATTGGAGTACTACACTAATCATTTCAGAATTAGCGTATTACGGTCTGATCAACCATAGTGCACTTGGCTCGCCCTTCACATAACTACTTTACGTGGATTGAGATATATAGTGATTATTAGACAGATGTACTTGCCCACTATATATGCCTGAGCATATTGTATCAGCTACATAACTGTGCTGATTCGAATATGTGAATAGGGATTACCAAAATAGCATCTCAAATCCACAACTGCTTTGACAATTCTCCTTGAATTCTTTAAACGTCTTGATCCCCACACTTCTAATCTATTACCTCCCCCTTGAACTCTTGATTATTGTTTATCGTCTTCCCTTATTTCGGAAAGGCGAAACCTCGTGCTTAGTATAAATACGATAAGTGTATTGTTTCTGTAACTATTTCTGTTTGTTTATTGGGTAATTACCAAACCCTATTTTTAGATTAGATTGCAGTTTAACTGTGCTATCCTTAGAATGACCTTCGCTACCTACCTACGTTTAATTACTTTCCTGATACGTACATCCCTATGACAGCAAATTTTTTATTTTTGCCTCGTAACTTGGAGCAAGATTCAGAACTCAAGTATTACGAAAAAGGATGTATCATTTTGCTGACATGAGTCTAAAAGGATTTCACCTGGATAAATAAATGATTGACTCCTGAATGGATAGAAGCACCTATGACAAGGTTGACTGGTAAGGATCCAGAATACCTATGGACCGACCCACCAAGTCAGCACTTTTCTTACCTATAGAGTTGGCCAGTCTGCAGAAATTTTAGCTTATTTATATATGAGACAAATCGTAAGATTGTACGACATACCAGTCAGCATTTTACCAGACCAGGATTCGCGTGACCAGAGTTGGTATTCAACACCGAAGAGACAGTTAAGTAAATATAAGGACACTGGCAAGCAGTGCAAGACAGACAGAAGCAGTAGGCAAACCGTCATTATCGTCCCTTGGAAATTCAAAGAGGACGATCATGTCTTTTTGAGGATATCACCTACTAGAGGCACCATTCGATTCGAAGGACGCAGCAAGTTGAGTCCAAGGTATATGTTGGACCATTGACGTGCTGGAAAGAGTGAGAGTAGTGGCACATCAACTTGCGCTACCACCTTCACTTGAGAGGGTACTTGATGTATTCCACGTATCGCAAACTCAGGCGATATATGACAGACAGCAGACATGTTTTCAACCATCCGGAGATCACCATTAGGCCGAGCATGTCGTATCAAGAGCAACCCGTGGGAATCCTTGATCATCGGGAAAAGATATTGAGGAATCAGTCTATTCCCTTGGCCCGCGTAGCATGGAAGCGTGACGCGCCAAGAGAATCTACTTGGAAGCGCGTGGACGACATGAGTAAACGTTTTCGAACCTATTCTTAACCCAAGATATAAATTACTTTGTTAAATTATATCTTATGCCGTCTTTCCCTTCTACCATGGCTTAGTTTTAATTTCGTGCGCGGGGGGGGGGGAGGGAAGGCTGGGTCATGCGGGTCGGGTCGGGGCGGGTGCGGGTCTGGCAGACCCGGCCCGACCCGCTAGGCAGAACGGGTTTCGAGTCGGACGGCGGGTTCGGGTCTAGCAGACCCGACCCGGCCCGATAGCCCACGAGTTTGGGCTGGCCTGATGTGGGCTTGGGTTGGGCTAGGGTTTAGGTTTAGTTTTAAATAATTAAATAAATAATAAATAAATAATAGTTTTTAGGTGATGCAAAATAGGTCCGGGGCCCAATAAATTTCAGAAAAATTACCCTAAGTTCAGTATTTTATTTTACACCATAAAATATTATTTTCATAATATTTTACTATATTTTAAAATCATTTAATTTTATTTAATGCCAAAAATACCTTGTTTTTAATTAGCAAAAATTCTCGAAAAATCCCAGAAATTTTTTAAAAATCCAGTTTTGAAAATCTTGAAAAATCAGGGGGTTTACAATCTACCCCCCTTAAGAGGATTGCGTCCTCGCAATCAAAGAATAACCGGTCAGCAAAGATGACACGGTTGCAAGTATCGTTCGAAACACATCACAAGATACTTAGGGAAATATCGTTTCCCTAAGAATGAAAGTTATGCACTTTTCAGAGTAAAAATCTAGTTAAAGCAAGAGAACTACAACTTTTTAGAAAAACTAGGTTATTATTAACAAGATTCAATTTACTAGGTTGGGGCTAAGGTCACGAACCAATAGGCACGAGCTAAAACAAGACTAGAAACGGATAACTACGAATCACTTACGCGCATTTGCTACTCCAAGAGTCTACGCGTTCTCTACGGTCATTATCAGGGCTTGCTCGCGTCCTTGCAGTCGATTCTTCTGCTGTTGAGCCTGCTGGAAGAGTAGTGCCTGGGGTATCAAGGGTGGCCTCGGCTGATACCCTCCTGGAGCTGGTGGTAGGACTTCTTGAACTTCCGTTTGCGGTGCTCCCAATGCTGGATAGGCTGGCCTCGGTATTGGTAACGCCTACTGGTTAACCATTGGTGCTCCGTCTCGACGCTCAGGGCATTCCTTCACTAAATGTTGACTAGATCCGCAAGATAAACATAATCTCTTCTTTCGTCTGCACTCGTTCTCAGTATGGCCTCGCTTGCGACAATATGGACAGACAGGTATTGCCGGTGGAGATGCTTCTGGTGGCTGGTGTATGTGAGGTCTTTTTGTAACTTCTTCTTGTGGTGCTCCGGCTGGTGCTGATGTGGATGGCCGCTTCAGACTGGTCACTCTCCTGATGACGCGCTCCATGCGTCACGCTACAGCCAGGACGTCCGAGTACGAAGTAGGTGCAACGGATCCAATTAGTTTTTGTAGCTCAATGTTTAGTCCGTCGAAGAATTTCTCAGCCTTTTCTTCTTCTATCGAGATCAATGTTGGGGCGAAGTGACTTAGACGAATGAACTCAGCGTTGTACTCTTCCACCGTCTTAGCATCCTGAGTGAGGTGATTGAACTTGTCCCGAAGTTTTGATCGAGCGATAGCTGGAATGTACATCTCCTGAAAGAGTCTAGAGAACTCTTCCCAAGTGACTCGGTCTGGTCCGAGCCGCGTCTCCTCAGATAGCCACCAGTGATGTGCATTGTCCGTCAACTGCATTCGGACGACAGTCATCCAACGTTCTTTTGGAAGCTCGGCTGCTTCTAATTGATGTTGTATGTTGGTAAGCCACTCATGAACTTCAGTGGGCTCTTCCTTGCCTGAAAAGGTACGGGGCTTCAGCTGGCGGAAATCGGTGATAGAGCCCGTCGTTGGCCGTCGTGCTGGCAGATCTGCCTGCTCTAGTGCGGTTACTAGGCTGCGACTGAAAGCCTCTTATTGAGCTTGCGTTATTGCATAGATCATTTGAAACATCTGCTGTCCGTCCATGGCCTGCCCTGGTGGAATTACGGGCATTGGTGGAGTAAATTGCGTCGATGGTGGAATGTCATCATGCTGGACTCTCGAGGCATATTGTTGAGCTGATTGTCCTCCATCCACTAGTGTTACTTCATCTTCGTTTGTTACCACGACATCTCGTGGTAATTTTATGGGAGTTTCGTCGTTCGCTCGTGAATCCATAACCCTGCAACCAAAATAAACAATAAGAGGCGCACAGGAATCAAGGCAGGATGCAAGTCAAGAAATTAATTCGAATTCGATATGGATATCAAGAACGTTTCAAGCAAGTGGATGAGATCCTAAAAACTTATCATATCTTATTGCAGGCCTGTTCGGTCACTAAGTTGAGGCCGAACAATTTAGTCGCAGGTTTGAGACCTGCATGGGCCACCACAAAAACCATGTCACGCCCCAGTACCAAAATTCCGAGGGACTGGACACGTGGCAATGGCCAGCAGCACGCACCGATGGACAACCCAATTTAATGGATCCATCAGGGCATGCTTAAGCTGTAGTCTAACAGTAAATAGAACAATTGTTACAAGTCACAGACTATTCTAATCTCATCCACAACAGATAATCACAGATTAAATGCCAGAATAATGCAAAATAGAAATAACTATTAAATCTCAATAAAAGGGTCTCGGTGAACAATTCGAGAACAAGTCTGATACATCAATGCAATAGACAGGAAATAAAGGAACTGGAAATAGAAACAGAAATAACTGACTATGCAAAACCAATACTCAGGAGGAGTCCTCTGGCACGATCTCGTTCTCAGGTTCTGGTACAGCTCCTGGAACTGCTCCTGTACGGTGTATCTCTGGATGGATCTCTTCGCCTATACCTGGGGACATAATCCGGATCCAGGTCCTCAGGGGACATAGCAAGGTACAAGAAAGCTCAAGCCATAATAATGCAGTGCATAAAATAAATGAAACAATAAGGTAGACTATATAACCATCTAAGTGATATGCAATATGAGAGCAGCACTAGAACTCAGGCTGAAACTACTACAAGCTCTGTATCGGTGAGCCGGTAGCAGTGATATCATGTGGTTGTCTAGCTCGTAGTGAGACTAAGACGTCGGCATAATATAATCAACCTGTAGCCTGTGTGTCTCTCCCCACCCAATGTAATCATACGTCTCATGTTCACAACGTCTCATGTCCATGCCACGCAGGATCAAGTCTAATGCAGCAAGTCATAATAAGCTCTAAGCATATATATAAAGAATATGTCATGAACCTGAATCCTATACAGAATCACCATGAATGTCTCAGGAAGATTCGGTCTCATGAAATAGTGTCAGGTGTCATGGGTTATGATGTACTTGATAAGACAAGTACGAGAAATATCGGGTCTCGATATCCATGTCTATGTGACGTTACACAACTCCGCGTACGGGGTTGGCACCCGACTATTAATCGGACGCTAAGTAAAGTCACTCGGTCCTAGGTCAAGCATGAACCACAATATATGTATATATAAGCCAAGCAAATAAGTAACAAGAACTGCAAGTTTTGGCAAAGTACACTTACCTGCGGTTTTGGCTCCAATTGTAGCTCTGGCAGCAGCGAGATTTGCAGGAAGTACTCCGGTTGCTGAAATAAACATTACCATCAGATCCAGAAAATATCAATCAGCTAGAAACGCCTGTCCTTGAGTTCAATTTGGAGACAAGGGCATAAATGACAATTTTGGGTCAAAGTGGGGCCCACATGTGGCCCGCTTCGCACCGAAAAACGTGTCAGGGTCAAAGGTCTCCAAATTTGTCCAATTTAGTGTCAACAAGTCAGGAACGCTGATACGAACCCAACAGAACTTCCATAATTGGATTACGATGAGCCGGTCACAAAATCGTCCGTCAAGTGGAGCCTATGGGGCCCACGACACGCGATTTCGTCAACGTTCTCAGAATCGAACCAAACTTGGGTCACAGGACCAGCGTATCGCTACGAGTCCGATGGCGCAAGTTTCGTTTCGATCCGATGTGTGTACACAAAGTTAGGACGCGTTCCAGAACTAATGGATACGGGACGGTGTCCGCGGATACGCGTTGATTCCGGTGTGCACGCACACCCGAATCGACTTCTGCGAAATCCCACACGTCCGTATCAACGACGCGCACGTATCGGTGAAGACCGCACGCGACCAAGTCGTCCCGTTTGGTGGGGCGTACTCAGTTCCGGGGTGAATCAGGGCGTTGTTTTTCCTGTTTTTGGATTGCGGTTCACGATCGCCACAGGACGCGATGCACCGAGCGGGTTACACGGGCACCGAGAGGGTCACGCAGGGTCCGCGATGCAACTGACGAAATCGAAAACGGGTAAACGAGCAGGGAGAAACAGGTACCTGAACATGGCTCAAAAAACCAAACTTTTCCGTGTCCGACACGTGTCCGACACGAGTCCGAGGGCTGTGTCCGTGTCTGCCCTAGGGTTTTGGATCTGTGGCCGGAGACTGCGGGAACTGGCCGGGCTGCAACTGGGGTAGGCGGAGGACGGCTCGTCGGGCTGTGGGCCGTCGGCGGCGGCGCACGGGTGGCAGCGCAGGCGGCCGAAGGAGCTGCTCGAGGCTGCGGGGACGATGGAGGAGGGGGAGGAAGAAGATGGCGGCCGGAGGCGCTGGCGGGGCGAGATCACTGCGGCGCTGGCGGGGCGAGGTCACGACGGCTCTGGCGGGGCATGGCAGGTGGCGGTCGGAGTCGGGGCGGCGCTGGCGGGGCTTAGGGTTTGCTGGGAGGCGGCCGGAGGAGGAATATATAGAGGGGAGGAGGGTGTCTGGGCTCCGGGCGAGGCGGTGGAGGGGCCGACGGGGGCGGAGGTCGTGGGGTCGAGGCGTGGGGCGCGGGCTCCGGCGAAGCGGCCGGCGGGGGAATCGGACCGAGCGGTTCGTGCGGGGGGGGGGAAGGCTGGGTCATGCGGGTCGGGTCGGGGCGGGTGCGGGTTTGGCAGACCCGGCCCGACCCGCTAGGCAGAACGGGTTTCGGGTCGGACGGCGGGTTCGGGTCTAGCAGACCCGACCCGGCCCGATAGCCCACGAGTTTGGGCTGGGCTGATGTGGGCTTAGGTTGGGCTAGGGTTTAGGTTTAGTTTTAAATAATTAAATAAATAAATAAATAATAAATAAATAAATAATAAATAAATAATAGTTTTTAGGTGATGCAAAATAGGTCCGGGGCCCAATAAATTCCAGAAAAATTACCCTAAGTTCAGTATTTTATTTTACACCATAAAATATTATTTTCATAATATTTTACTATATTTTAAAATTATTTAATTTTATTTAATGCCAAAAATACCTTGTTTTTAATTAGCAAAAATTCTCGAAAAATTCCAGAAAATTCTGAAAAATCCAGTTTTGAAAATCTTGAAAAATCAGGGGGTTTACACAAAACGATGGACGTATTCCAGGAGGGCCTACTACATATACGATTATCCAGCTACGTGAATCACACATTTCTAGTCTAGTATTTTCTGGACAGGTATATTAAAATTAAATTATTGTAGTAAATATAATTTATATTTTTTTATATGTCTAATAATAACATCGTTTATATATGTCATATATAGCAATACGATTATCCTGATACGTTTCGAGTACGAGAGCATGTCGCATGGCGTTATGAGGACGACGTTGGGTACTGGATGTTGACTGAAGAACAACATGGTATGGTGAACGTATTTGGTTTTGATCATATTGATCAGATACATTTTCTACGTCACGACTGAGACTTGATCTTCAGTTTAGTTGAGCGGTGGTGGCCAGAAAGAAATACCTTTCAGTTATCGTTCGGAGAAATGACAATTTTGGTAGTAGATGTGGTAAATATCTTAGGATTACCTATTACGGGTGAACCTATAGTATTTGAAAATAATGAAATATTTTGCGCCAAAAGTGTGATAAGGAAGTATTTAGGCGTGGAGCCGCCTACCATATATGGTAAAAGTTTTGTGACGCTGTCGTGGTTCCGCCATAACTTTATGCACCTAAATCGTATTGGTGAGGAAGAAATCTTAGTGGATGCAGAACGAGTAAGTATAACATTTAATATTTTTATTTATGTAATATATATATTTATTTAGTTTAACTAATATAATTTTTATTATATGTTCAGGTTACTGCTTGCACCAGGGCCTACTTACTAGGTCTAATAAACGGAATTTTATTTCCAAACTCCGGATTTAGGGCAAATTTACGTTTTTTACCTTTTCTGAAAAATCTGACAGAACCTACCCGTCATGCATGGGGAGCTTCTGTGTTGGCTTTACAATATTTAATATATATTCCATGTTCTCTAAATATATCATTTACAACATGCGATGGACTATACGACTGATTATCTCGAATTCTATCAATAATCTTATTTTTAACCCATACAGTAGTAGCTAATGGATGAGAACTTGTTATAAGTCCACCTAAGCAAGAATATACGTTTTCTAGCGTTGTTATAACAAAACTTTCACCTTTACCACTTGCTTTCGCATATACTCTCCAATTACAACTTGAATCGTTACATTTATATATAATCCCACTAGCATTGTTTAAAGTAGCATGACATGTAAAATTATGTGCAATTGCTATATCACTAATAAAACATCTAAATTCAGAACGATTATCAAAATTTTTTCCAATAATTAATCCTGAAATGTTAACACTATTAACATTGCCATCAAATTCACCATCTAAATTTTTAATTAAATCATCACTGTTTTCATCGTCGTTATTACCATCATCTACTATATGTTCTTGTTCAGTAAATGAAATAACTTGATGAGAAGAACTAGGAGCAGTATTAACTTCATTAGAAACACGTATACTACTTGCAATATTATTTCTAGGTGGTGGTGAAGTTACATAAATATTAATATACGTTGCTTGTAAATTAACTTCTAAAATAAATTTCCATGCTTGTTCACTAACTAACTTTATAAAATTAGTTAAATAAACATGAACCAATATAAATTCATAATCAATAGAACATTGCTCAACAATTTGATTATGTAAACTATCAAACGAAATATTTCGATCAATTAAAAAAAATTCAGTTAAACCTCCTTCATAAACTAACCCATTAAGCACACCTCCGACCGAACATAATATTGTTAAACTTTGATCCATCACAGAATGAGCTTCTAAATACAAAGTGATTGAGCTCCTGTTTGAAAGTAGAATAAGTGGATTGAGTGAGAAATGAATAGAAGAAGGAAAGAATTTATAGAAATGAAATAATTTAGCCGTTGTAAAAATTTAGCCGTTGTCAAAATTTAGCCGTTAAAATATGAACGTTACTAGGACAGAGTTACTATTAACATATCTATGACAAAGTGAGTACTATTAACGTACCTATAAAAAAAACCAAACAAAAAAACCACAAAGAAAAAAAAACCAAAACAAATAAACCCCTAAAAAAATTAACCCAAAAAACCAAAAATAAAACCAAAACAAATAAACTCTAAAAAAAACATTTTTTCCTAATTTTTTTTAATATTTTTATTTATTTTTTTATTAAATTTTTTTTATTTCGCCAACAAAGTTGACGAAATTTTGAAATTTTTTTTTAAATATTTTTAAAAAAAAAAAATTTATTTTTTTTTAAATTTTTTATTTATTTATTTTTATTTTTTTTTAATTTCCCAGATTTCGCCAACGGAGTTGGCGAAAGTTTTTTTTTTTTTTTTTTAATATATGTTTGGATTTTCGCTAACCAGTTTTCCAAATTTTCGCCAACTCAGATGGCGATTCGTATCGTCTTTTTTAAATTTGTCAAACTTATATCGGTGTATTTAATTATTATAATATTCTTATCGGTACAGTAAATTTTTTGTAAATTCAATAATAATTAATTAAAGGAGACATGTCTATAAATGTATATAAATGTATAAGTCGATAAAATATTGGGGTGTATGGTGGTTTTCAGCGCAAATCTTATGGTTTGCCAATGATTCCTAATTTTTCTTCACGTTGGATTTATACAAATACTCTGTGTTGGATGCTTTTAGTCAATAGATCAATTCTGTTTTCGAAAATATAAATCTCCGAAAAAACAATATTCTCATAAATTATTAAAAATATTTTTTTTTTCAAAAAAGTAGGTTATCTTAAGTTTTAATAGGAACAAATATGGTTAGCTCAAGTGCGGATCACTCTATCGAGTCTGACTCAATCAATTATAAAATTTTCTAATCTGTTTTCTTGTTTATCTAATTTTTAAAAAAATTAACCCTTTTTTTTCTTTTAATTTTTCATTTGTTTATGAATTTTTTTTTCCATTTGCTTTTAAGAATTCTTTTTTTCCCCCTTCTTTGGTTTGTGTTCTTTTAAATTTGTTTTCTATTATTTTTCAAGTTTTTTTTTCTATTTTTTCTATTTTTCCTATTTTGTTTTAGTTTTAAATTATTTTCCAAATTTTTATTTTTTTAACAAATTTTCTTTTATTCTTTTTGTTATTTTCATTTTTATGTTTTCCTATACTTTTTTTTTTCTATTTTTTCCCCTCATTTTTCGTTATTTTAGATTTTTTTCTTTTAAAATTTGGTTTCTTTTAGAAAAAAACGACACTTTAACAGTTTCTTGTTTTTTTTAAATGATTCTTTTTTACTGGGACGACGATGACTCCTCCTCCTCCTCAGTCGCCTCCCCCCTACTCCTCCATCCTCCTTCGTTTGAGCGACGGCGCCGCTGAGCCCTCCCATCCCCCCCCAACTACCGCTTTGCCATCCCCGACGACAACGATGACGACGACTCGGCCGTCTCCCCCTACTCCTCCATCCTCCTTCGTCAGAGCGCGTTGCCGCCGCCGCTAAGCCCTCACATCCCCCCCTCCTGCTCCGCGTCTGCCCTCCTCCGCCGGAGCGGCGTCGTCGCCTCCTCCTCCTCCGTCGCCGAGCCCTCCCATTCCCCCCCCGACCGCTCCTTCCTTCTCGCCGCACGCTTCGCCCTCGCTCCGGCGCGCGTGCACGACCAGAGCGAGCCAAATTGTAAACACCAAGATTTTTCAGAAATTAAAAACAAATTTTTAGAATTTTTCTACAATTTTTAAATAATTAAAATAAATGTTTTTCTGGAAATAAATAATTTTATGATTTTATTAAATATAAAAAAATATGAAAATAATATTTTTGAGTGTAAAATAAAGAATTATACAACATGTAATTTTTCTGAAATTTATTGGACCCAAAATCTATTTTTAAATACCTTAAAACTTAGTTTTTAAATAAACCCAAAATAAACCAAACTGAACCAGATTAAACCAAGCCTTAATAAACCGAACCCCTAAACCCACCTTATTGGATCGGGTCGGATCTAAACCAGACCCGCTGACCCGAACCCGCCAACACGACCCGTTAATACAATTCATACAGTAACTGTATAAACCCTGACCCGCTGAATTCCCCCGCCGCCTCCCCGCGGCTGTTCGCCTCCGCCGTTCACCCCGCGGCCGTTCGCCTCCCCCCAACCGTAGGTCCTCCCCTCCTATTTAAACCCAACACCACCATCACCGCCATAACCAAACCACCGTCACAGCCACCGCCTCTCCGGCCGCCCGTCTCTCCGAAGCAGCCCGGCGACCCTAGCTTCCCAGCCGACCCGGCCACATCCCGAAGACGTCGACGCCGACCCCAGCAGCCACAGGAGCCGCAGCAGCGCCGACGACGTGCGCCGCGCCATCTCGCGTACGAGTTGAATAGTCATTTTCGACCCCTGTTCAGGTGAGATTTTCCCTCTCCTCGTCGCATCGTTTTTCGAACCGTCTGCTGTGACACGTTCCCTACGTGACACTCTCGAACCCCGTGCAATCAGTTTGAGGTATCGTGTCACCACCCCATTTTCAGAGCAGGGTATTTTTTTATTTTAATTTAGTAAATTGTGTATTTATTATAAATATTTATATTAATATTTAATTGTTGATTGTATTTTTTTTATTGATTGTTTTAGGGTTTTGGCTAGCCTGGACCCATGTCAGACCCTAGTGGACCCATGTCCGACCCAACCAACACCCTTGTGAGACCTATTTTTTGGTTTAGAATTATTATTATATTTTATTTTATTTAGTTGGAGAGATTAGGAGTTAGTTTGAGTGCTTTTGGAACCCAAAACCCAAGTTAGGGGAGGACATTTTGGTCTTTTGGCACTATGTAAACCCTTAATACATGTGTGGCCGGCCCCTAAACTCCTTCCCAGACCAGGAGCACAGCCCCCCCCATTCTTTACTTCTTCTTCTTCTTCTTCTTCTTCTTCTTCTTCTCCACTCTTTCTTCTTCTTTCCATCTTCCTATTCCAAGTAAGTTCTCCATTTCTTCTCTTTCTTCTTCTATTATTCATGGATGTGAACCCTAACCCTACATTTTCCCTAACCTAGGTGTGTAGAGCCTAGATTTAGTGTGGAGGCTTGATTTGGAGGCTTGGAGCTTTAGGGAGGTGATTTCAAGAGTTTTGGATACTTTGGCTTGGGATTCCAACTCCCAAGAGTTAAACCCTAGCTTTACTCTTACTAATTGCTCTAATATAGTGTAATTAGTGGTTTAGAACCTTCCTAGACCCTAAGACTACCCGTGGGAGGAAGTTGGAACAAGTTTGATTGTGTTTGGAGACTTTGACACTAGGTTTTGTGTCAATTTCGGGTGAAATCCAAGATTGGCCCAATTTTGGGTGATGTCCTAGGTTAGAAGGACCTAGTTAGACGTGCTTGGGTGTCTTGGGGATTAGTACGTGCCTCCGTTCGGACACGTGAAGTCGTGTCGCGGAGAAATGGGCGTTTCGGGCGTTTTGGGGGTTTTCGTCGTCGTCGGTTCTATGTGCGTGCCCGTTTTTGCCATGGACCTAGAATCGACGAGTTAGCATTTTTCTAGGATCTAGACATCGTTTAGAACCCGTGGGTAAATTTTGGACCGATTTCGAGTAGGTTGGTGTCCGACGTTTTATGGACCTCAGCCTGTCGATGGTGCAGACAGGGACCCTCTAGTTTAGGAGTGATTTTCGGGTTGGTAGCCGGGATCACTAGGACCTCAGTTGTTGTTTATTAGCTTTTGGTACCGGATTTGTCTCCGATTTTGGATTGAGATCTTGTATTGTATATAATTTTGGATATTGTTGTATTATTATTATTTGTGGTTGTTTTTAGTAGCAGTTTTTTAGACTTTGTAGTTGTTAGTCTTCTGTGTTATCTTATCGTGCTTAGATTCGTGATTGAGTACTTGTGATTATCATTATGATATTGCTCCTCCGTTTGGAGTTGAGATCTTGACAGGTTTATATATTGATTGCGTGAGATTGTTAGCTAGATAGTTGACCTAGACAGCGTTCTACCGCCGATGCTGCGGCGTAAGCTGGACGTACCCACGACTCATGCCCAATTTTTTGGGTGCGGGTCGTGACACATTTTTGGTGGCGGCCCCACGCAATTAGTACGATATCGTGATGGTACAATAATTTAGTTGTACTGCTGCGAGCCTGCTATAGGATCTAGGATCTAGGATGAGAGTGTACTCAATCACGATTAGGAACAATTCCAATCTAATTATTCTGAATTTGCTTCTTTTGAAATATTATTGTCCTTCTTTGATGATATCGTATCTTGCGCCGTATTGACTTCTTTTGATCTGTGTTCAGGATGCCTCCGAAGACACGATCCCATCGTACCGTTCCAGCAGTTGCCACCGAAAGGTCTGCTACCTCTCGTCCAGCTCGTATTCAGGCAGCTGCTACCGCTCCACTCACCACTCCTGCGGTTGAGGGAGCATCTGTTTCTCTCGGGGATCCTCCTTCACCTGTCGATTCGAGGACTACCCCAGTCGTTCCGGTGGTTCTTCCACCACTTCCTGCACCAGTAGACGCCGCGCAGTTGTTTGCGTTCTTCAGGGAGATGATGGATGCGCAGCACCTTCAGGTGGATGTGATGAGGCTGGGCATTGAGAACGCCCACCAGGTGGCCATGACGACAGTGGACAGGGTGACACAGATTCAGCCACAGGCAGATCAGGCACAACATCCGAGGCAAGACAGCATCATTGACTTCCAGAGGATGCGGCCCAAGGAGTTTCGGGGTACAGAAGGGATCCTGTACGCGGATGACTGGATAGAGCAGATAGAGGGCATCTTCAGGCTGGCACAGATTCCAGACAGCATGCAGATAGAGGCAGCGGGCAGTCAGATGTTCGACCTCGCTTTGACATGGTATCGCACAGATACGATGATTGCGACACCAGGGCTTACTTGGGAGGCTTTCAAGAGGCTTTTTAAGGAGAAGTTTTTCCAGATGTGGCGCTCAGTGCTTTAGAGAGCCAGTTCGAGGCACTCGTCCAAGGGAGCATGATGGTGGACGAGTACGCAGCGGAGTTCTGCCGTCTGGGCAGATTCGTGGATGGATTGAGTGAGGCAGCAAAGGCGAAGAAGTTTCGCAAGGGCTTGGTCATGGCGGTCAAGTCTTTGACTAGGAGCGACCGCGAGGCAACTTTCGAACAGATAGTAGGAGATGCTCAGAGAGCAGAGGATGACTTGGAGCTCAAGTCCAAGAGAGACAGGGATGATTCAGGTAGTGCGAGTGGCAGTACGGGACCGGCTAAGCGTCCCTTTGTGCAGAAGACAGCGCAGCAGGGTCAGGATCAGAGGGTGCCCACTTGTGCCTACTGCAGGAAAGCAGGACACACTTGGGATGTTTGTAGGAGGAGGCTGAAGGTGTGTTTGTTTTGTGGATCCGCTGCTCACCAGATGCGAGATTGCCCCACTACACCTCCATTGGGTGGAGCACAGGATCAGAGAGTTGGTGCTAGGCCATCTGTGGGACAGCATCATGTCCCGCACCAGCAGAGGGATATACCCCAGCATGGCAGGGTGTCACGCCCCAGTCCCAAAAATATACGGAACTAGGCCACGTGGCATTGGCCAGCTGACACGTCACTAAGGGATTACCCAATTTAATGGACCCAAAGTGATGTGCTACGCTGTCCTAAAATACTACAAGTCTAATGTAGGTAAATCTATCTCATCCACAACAATATATCAGGAAAAGTGCTGAAGATATAATACTAAGTCTGAAAATGTCATAGTACAAAACCAGATAATATCTTGTGGGAACAAACCCACACAAAATGTTATAAAAGCTGAAAATAAGATAGACTAGTGTAGCGTCTATCGAGGTAGCAGCAACAGCTCCAGATGTACTCAAGGATCAGACAGACTCTGATGTCGGCTCATCTAGCTCTTCCTCGGTGGCATATCTAGCTTCCTGATCTGGTCCATACACCGTGGGGTAGAAGACCTCGTCTAAATCTGGCAGAGAACCAGGTCCTCAGTGGGACGTAACAAGATACAGAGAGATAACATGCCATGTATGTAAATACTGAATGAAAATAAATACAGGGTGTGCTAACCATCTATGTGAATGCAATATAAAAACAACCTTGGTACGTATGGGTAGGTGTAGGCATAACGGCCAGCATCCTATAGAGTGTGGTATCTGCAACATCCGTCATTCCGAAGAATGAGGTATCTGAATATATAAAACGGCCACACTCTAAGGGATGTGGTATCTGCAAGTATATATAACGTCCGTATCACTTCGAAGAGTGCGGTATCTGTAATAAAGAAGTTGGTTGTCCCATACGCCTACTAGTTGTCTTCCCCGCCCCATGCGGTAATACAAGTCGAATCCTCAACGTGTAAAACCACGTAGCTAAATGCCAAGTCATAACTTACCTAAATATTCTTGATTTCGTACTAAGCCGTGATGCACGTCACACGCACCGGTAGCTAATCGAGTACGCAAACTCGCATCCCAAAATAAAGTTCAACCGTGTTGCGTGTACCCGTGTCAGGTTTTAGGAGAATATTAGGATACCCTCGCAGTTGTTGGTAAGTCTGTAAGTCTAAGTTAACTATACTAGATGTCAACGTATCTGTTGACTGTACCCGAGGCAGTCTTAGGTACTCATAGTCATATGAATATTAAGAACAAGAGCATATAACAATATTTGAATTTAAATAGTAACTTGGCAAGGTATACTTGCCTACTCCCTGATTGTGTTGAAAACTTGATTTCACAGTCAAGTTTGAGGTTGCTTGTGACAGGGGGTCACTGGCTGTGCTGGAGTTGGGTTCTGTTTAAAACATACATGGTTTGTGAATATCATGGTATAATATAAAGTATATGACAATATACTTATAATATATAGGATATACATATAGATTATATATATATATCCATTTATAGTATATATATATAGTAGTATATATAGTAGTATATATATTTATATAGCATATACAATAAAGAAAGAAAAATGCAGGTAATGTAAATATATATATATATATATATAGGCTGTATTATCCAGAAATATAATAGTAGCAGGGTATATATAACCACTGATATATATATATATATAGTAATATAATATTAGCAGGGTGTATCCACTAATATATATAGTAATATAAATTTATCAGGGTGTATCCACTGATATATATAGTAAATAAATGAAAGACAGTGCAGAAAGTAAATAAATATATATATATGTACTGTATTATTCAGTACTATATTTATAGTATATATTGTAGGTAATATATATATATATATATATATATATATATATATATATATATATATATATATAATAAAGAAAAAGACAGTGCAGGAATTGGAAATACGTATATAAATACTGTATATCTAGTATTATATAATATATATAATTATATAATACATATATAATTATATAGAATAATATATATAAATATATATAATTATATATCTACATATATTTATATACATAATATATATTTATATAGGTAATTCATATATACATATATATATATATATATATATATATATATATATATATATATATATATATATATATATATATATATATATATATATATATATATATATATATATATATATATATATAATAAAGAAAAAATGCAGGAATGAATTAAAAGAATAAAAAGCATACATATGCATATAATTATACCACACATAATATATATATATATATATATATATATATATATATATATATAGATATATAAAAGAAAATACATATGTATATTTACATATATATATATATATATATATATACACATGTATATATTTATATATAAATAATAATGAACAAAATATACAAATATATATATATATATACTGTATTTATTATATATAGTAATAATAATAATAATAATAATAATAATAATAATAATATATATATATATATATATATGATAACATATATATATTGAATACATATATATACATATATATATACATATATACATACATATATATACATAGATATATGCATATAATAATAATAATAATAACAATAATACATATATATACTATATTTATACAGTAATATATAATATATAATATATATTATAATATATAATATATATATATAAATACATATATATGTTAATATACATATATATATATACATATATATATATATACATACATATACCTATACGTATTTAAATACATAGAGAGAGAGAGAGAGATGAGTCACCTGCCACGTCAGGGGGGGGTGGTAGGCGGTCGGAGGTGGAGTTGGCTGTTGGTGTTGGGGTCGGGTTGGTTACTGCGGGGGCTGCCGGAGGTGGAGGCGGTGGCCGGAGGGGGTGGCTATGGTCGGAGGGGGTAGCCGAGGGAGGGGCGAGGAGGTTGGCGGCGGTCCGGTGGACGGGGGTGGCCGGAGTTGGGTGTGGGGAGGAGCTCGGGTGGGGGGGTTATATATAGGGTTAGGGTTTAGGTTTTATTGTAAATAGTTAATAGCTTAAGGGGTATTTTAGTAATTAATTAAATAAATATCTAATTCAGATATTTTAGGATTTTAATATGATATTTTGTGGGTCCCACTTGACATGTGTCACGTGCATGATCACCGGCCAATAGGAGGGTGCCACCTCGCGCTGTAATTTACAGAAAAACCCCTGTAATTCTGTAAATTGCAAAAAAGTCCTAAAATTGGGAAATTGCGCAATTACGCAATTTGTCTGATTAAAAACACTGATTCCTAAAAATACCAAATTGCACAGAAATGAGGGAAAAAACTGGGGGAATGCTTTGGGATGTGTGGGGGTGAGTCTGGGCAGGGACAAGGTCTGATTCTTTGGGTGATACGGGTCACCGTATTTATTATTTAATAAATACTGCGCACAGTGTTCTCTAATTATTTAGAGGCAGGTAGGGTCATAATTTTTCTACGGTGTCAATATACTAATTGTAGTATATTCAGTGTAGAATATTATCGTATTTTTGTTTGGGCAAAACAGGTGTCTACTGGCCCTCAAATCTCTAGGGGTACAGAGGTGGATAAAGAGCAGGAAATTAAATAGGAAATAAATACGTACGTCTGTAACGATATTTGTGCGACTAAAACGAAGCACCAAACAAGGTTTCTGGAAGTTGCACAAAATACAGAAAAAGTAGTCTAACAAGTCTAGGGCAGGTATGTGGATTTTGTCTAGGACTTAACAGCTAGTGTGATGCCCTAATTAATTGTGTAATAAACAGGTGCACAATCAATAGAATATATATATAAAAAAGTTACCATAATTCTAATTAGTCAAAAATAATTCTAATTTACTGAAATTTGGTCGAGGGAGTTTACAATCTACCCTCCTTAGAATATTTCGTCCTCGAAATAAAGACAGACGTATAATGAGAATGAAAGATTTATAAAAAAATAATTTCTGAAGATTGAGTTTGAAATATTTGGACATACCCTGGTCTGGAAATAGATGGGGGAAACATTATTGAATATCCTCTTCCCGTTCCCAGGTTGATTTGCCTGGTGCATGATATTTTTATGTAATAGGAACTAGAGGGACAGTCTGGCCTTGCAACACCTTCTTGCTTTGATTTAAGATTTCTACAGCTTTTCCTGGTATGATAAACTCGGGTCGACGGTGATCCCTGAATGGTTCAGTACATGACTTGTATCCGGAGTGTATCTCCCTAATTGGAATATGAGGAAGACGTCATGTACACCTTCCAATGTCTGAGGTAAGGCTAACTTGTAAGCAACTTCTGCTGCGTTCCAACACATTGAAGGGTCTGATGTGCCTCGGGCTTAGTTTTCCTCTTCGTCCAAGTCTGCTAGTTAATCGGGTATGCGAGAACACATGTCCTCCTACTCTACTCTATGTGTACCCTTTATCCAATTTATAGGAGTATCACCTGGTTTACAACAGGTCGTATATTATTGGTAGTTCATGATGTTTTTCTCAAGGCTAACATCTGCCTACCCTTTCTTCTATCTAAATGTTCTATTCCTGATACTGGCTGTAGTACTCAGCTATCACTTCATCCCTATGATTGAGCCTAGCAATCAATGTCTAGCAATTTACTTATCTGTTTTTGCTTAGTCCTGATCATTATCTAAAGGTGGAACATAATTTAGGTTGGATACTATAGGTCGTCAGGTAACTAGGGTTAACTACCTAGGTATTATCTATAACTAAATAGGTAACTTGGTAGTCTAAAGATGACGCTTCTCTTCCCGTAGTCTAGTATAGCCTTTGTACTGGCTTAATCAGTCCATAACTAAGACAACGTCGAAGTTTGGTATTGGAAGTACTAAGAATCGCGTCCTCATTACTCTACTATACATGACTACTAGCATGCTTTAGTAATGTTGGTAACTGGAACAATGCCTCTTCCGGTAAACGTGGCTATTTGCATGGCTACGAAACTACTAAATGTGAAGATAGTGTAGCTCTAGAATCAAAAATGCGGTTGTAGGTAATGATGTAACTAAAATGATACCTGCAATGGCTTCACCTTCTGGCTTCCTTGTAACTGTAGCTAATGTAAAGACCTGCCCATGTCTTTGTCCTCCAGACTGATATTCTCCAGATGTTGAGGGTAGCATCCTTTGGACTGGTGCTCCTGACTTCTGCCCGTTCTGAGGTGCTGCATCTCTGCGTTATGGGCAGTCTTTTGCCATATGTCGGCTAGCTCCACAAATCATGCATTGCCCGTTCTTCCTTCTGCAGTCTCTCATATAATGCCCCTTCTTGCCACAATAGTGACAAGTTGGAAGCTCCATCTGATGATAGGGTCCCGTTGTCTGCTGCGACTGATTTTGTGGATGACGGATCGGTCCTTCGGCTCCTTGCTGGTTTCTGGCCGGGATGATAGGATTAGAGCGTTTTGCTCCTTGGCCAATAGCTTCTTGCACCCTGGCTTCTGTAAGAACTTTCTCGTAGGATATCCTTGACTGCGCCGTCGTATATCTCTGGAGCTCTAGAGTGAGGCCGTTGTAGAATCTCTTGGCCTTCTCCAGCTCGTTCGGTATCAGCATGGCACCGAAATGACTCAGTCTACTGAACTCCGCGTCGTAAGCATCGACGGACATGTGCCCTTGTTCCAGATGCATGAACTGGGAATACAAGGCATTTTGAACTGTGGCGGGGAAGTATTTGGCATTGAAGTGCTCCAAGAATTGTTCCCAAGTCTGGTCTTTGCCGACGCTACGCTCTATAGATTCCCACCAGTGATGGGCGTTGCCGAGAAGTTGGGCCCTCACAGCGGTCATCCATAGGTCGGGGGTGAGTTGAGAGCCTTCCAGCAGCATTTCGGTGTTGGAGATCCAGTCTGAGATCTCCTCTGGGGTTTCGCTTCCTTTAAAGGTTCTCGGGTTCATCTGGCGGAAGCCTTTGACTGTGCCCACTGGTTGGACAGGTGCCGGTACAGGTGCAGTGGTTCTCTCCAAAGCCGTCATCAATGTCTGTCTCAAGGCTTCAGTCTGTTGCCACTGGGACTGTCTCAGGGCTTCAGTCTGTTGCCATTGAGTTTGCATCATCGCTTGGAGGAATTGCAATATTTGAGGTTGGCCCTCAAGTGGTGGTATCAGGGCAGGAAAGGCTGGAGGTGGAGGCAAAGGTGTCTCCGCCTGCGGTGTTGGTGTTGCCTCCTGGCTAGTGTTCTGGTGATTGGACGAGGTTCCTTGGACACTTGGCGAAGGGTCTATTGCTTGTTCAGCCCCATTATTCGCAGATTTCCCGGGTATGTCCATATTTCTGAAGAAATAGAATAATTAGAAAGTATGAAGGAAATGATAATTAAGCAGGATGCAATAAAAAAAAATTAAGGATAGAGTCAGTGTGGATGAGACCTGATATTCCTATCCTATAGCAGGTTTGCTGAGCATGATATCATGCTACTAGCAATTTGATCCGACCTGCATGGGCCACCACTAAAACCGTGTCACGCCCCAGTCCCAAAAATATACGGAACTAGGCCACGTGGCATTGGCCAGCTGACACGTCACTAAGGGATTACCCAATTTAATGGACCCAAAGTGATGTGCTACGCTGTCCTAAAATACTACAAGTCTAATGTAGGTAAATCTATCTCATCCACAACAATATATCAGGAAAAGTGCTGAAGATATAATACTAAGTCTGAAAATGTCATAGTACAAAACCAGATAATATCTTGTGGGAACAAACCCACACAAAATGTTATAAAAGCTGAAAATAAGATAGACTAGTGTAGCGTCTATCGAGGTAGCAGCAACAGCTCCAGATGTACTCAAGGATCAGACAGACTCTGATGTCGGCTCATCTAGCTCTTCCTCGGTGGCATATCTAGCTTCCTGATCTGGTCCATACACCGTGGGGTAGAAGACCTCGTCTAAATCTGGCAGGGAACCAGGTCCTCAGTGGGACGTAACAAGATACAGAGAGATAACATGCCATGTATGTAAATACTGAATGAAAATAAATACAGGGTGTGCTAACCATCTATATGAATGCAATATAAAAACAACCTTGGTACGTATGGGTAGGTGTAGGCATAACGGCCAGCATCCTATAGAGTGTGGTATCTGCAACATCCGTCATTCCGAAGAATGAGGTATCTGAATATATAAAACGGCCACACTCTAAGGGATGTGGTATCTGCAAGTATATATAACGTCCGTATCACTTCGAAGAGTGCGGTATCTGTAATAAAGAAGTTGGTTGTCCCATACGCCTACTAGTTGTCTTCCCCGCCCCATGCAGTAATACAAGTCGAATCCTCAACGTGTAAAACCACGTAGCTAAATGCCAAGTCATAACTTACCTAAATATTTTTGATTTCGTACTAAGCCGTGATGCATGTCACACGCACCGGTAGCTAATCGAGTACGCAAACTCGTATCCCAAAATGAAGTGCAACCGTGTTGTATGTACCCGTGTCAGGTTTTAGGAGGATATTAGGATACCCTCGCAGTTGTTGGTAAGTCTGTAAGTCTAAGTTAACTATACTAGATGTCAACGTATCTGTTGACTGTACCCGAGGCAGTCTTAGGTACTCATAGTCATATGAATATTAAGAACAAGAGCATATAACAATATTTGAATTTAAATAGTAACTTGGCAAGGTATACTTGCCTACTCCCTGATTGTGTTGAAAACTTGATTTCACAGTCAAGTTTGAGGTTGCTTGTGACAGGGGGTCACTGGCTGTGCTGGAGTTGGGTTCTGTTTAAAACATACAGGGTTTGTGAATATCATGGTATAATATAAAGTATATGACAATATACTTATAATATATAGGATATACATATAGATTATATATATATACATATATAGTATATATATATAGTAGTATATATAGTAGTATATATATTTATATAGCATATACAATAAAGAAAGAAAAATGCAGGTAATGTAAATATATATATATATAGGCTGTATTATCCAGCAATATAATAGTAGCAGGGTATATATAACCACTGATATATATATAGTAATATAATATTAGCAGGGTGTATCCACTGATATATATAGTAATATAAATTTATCTGGGTGTATCCACTGATATATATAGTAAATAAATGAAAGACAGTGCAGAAAGTAAATAAATATATATATATATATATGTACTTTATTATTCAGTACTATATTTATAGTATATATTGTAGGTAATATATATATATATATATATATATATATATATATATATATATATATATATATATATATATATATATATATATATATATATATATATATATATATATATATAATAAAGAAAAAGACAGTGCAGGAATTGGAAATACGTATATAAATACTGTATATCTAGTATTATATAATATATATAATTATATAATACATATATAATTATATAGAGTAATATATATAGATATATATATAATTATATATCTACATATATTTATATATATAATATATATTTATATAGGTAATTCATATATACATATATATATATATATATATATATATATATATATATATATATATATATATATATATATATATATATATATATATATAATAATAATAATAATAATAAAGAAAAAATGCAGGAATGAATTAAAAGAATAAAAAGCATACATATGCATATAATTATACCACACATAATATATATATATATATATATATATATATATATATATATATATATATATATATATATATATATATATATATATATATATATATATATATATATATATAAAAGAAAATACATATGTATATTTACATATATATATATATATATATATATATATATATATATATATATATATATATATATATATATATATATATATATATATATATATATACACACATGTATATATTTATATATATATAATAATGAACAAAATATACAAATATATATATACTGTATTTATTATATATAGTAATATTAATAATAATAATAATAATAATATATATATATATATGATAACATATATATATTGAATACATATATATACATATATATATACATATATACATACATATATATACATAGATATATACATATAATAATAATAACAATAACAATAATACATATATATACTGTATTTATAATTTAATATATAATATATAATATATATTATAATATATAATATATATATATATAAATACATATATATATATATATGTTAATATACATATATATATACATATATATATATACATATATATATATATATACATACATATACCTATACGTATTTAAATACGTAGAGAGAGAGAGAGAGATGAGTCACCTGCCACGTCAGGGGGGGGGGCCCGCGTCGTCTCCGTTGGAGCTCCGGCGAGGCTACGGCGGCGGCTGGCCGGAGCAGCAACTGCAGCAGCAGCTTCAGTCAGCAGTAGCAGTGGCGGTGAGATTGGTGGCTCAGGGTGGGGGATCGACGGAGGGAAGAGTGGCGGTGAGATTGGTGGTGGTGGCTGGAGGCGGTCGGGAGGGGGTGTGGTGCAGTGGATGGGAAGTCGGGGAGGAGGCTGCGGGGGAGCTACCGACCAGGGCGGTGGTCGTGGGGAGGTGTGGCGGTGGTGGTTGGGTAGAGGAGGTCACGGCGGAGCGGATGGGGTTAGTGGCGGAGGTCCACGACGGTCAGGACGGCGGTGGTAGGCGGTCGGAGGTGGAGTTGGCTGTTGGTGTTGGGGTCGGGTTGGTTACTCCGGGGGCTGCCGGAGGTGGAGGCGGTGGCCGGAGGGGGTGGCGATGGTCGGAGGGGGTAGCCGAGGGAGGGGCGAGGAGGTTGGCGGCGGTCCGGTGGGCGGGGATGGCCGGAGTTGGGTGTGGGGAGGAGCTCGGGTGGGGGGGGGGTTATATATAGGGTTAGGGTTTAGGTTTTATTGTAAATAGTTAATAGCTTAAGGGGTATTTTAGTAATTAATTAAATAAATATCTAATTCAGATATTTTAGGATTTTAATCTGATATTTTGTGGGTCCCACTTGACATGTGTCACGTGCATGATCACCGGCCAATAGGAGGGTGCCACCTCGCGCTGTAATTTACAGAAAAACCCCTGTAATTCTGTAAATTGCAGAAAAGTCCTAAAATTGGGAAATTGCGCAATTATGCAATTTGTCTGATTAAAAATCCTGATTCCTAAAAATACCAAATTGCACAGAAATGAGGGGAAAAGCTGGGGGAATGCTTTGGGATGTGTGGGGGTGAGTCTGGGCAGGGACAAGGTCTAATTTTTTGGGTGATACGGGTCACCGTATTTATTATTTAATAAATACTGCGCACAGTGTTCTCTAATTATTTAGAGGCAGGTAGGGTCATAATTTTTCTACGGTGTCAATATACTAATTGTAGTATATTCAGTGTAAAATATTATCGTATTTTTGTTTGGACAAAACAGGTGCCTACTGGCCCTCAAATCTCTAGGGGTACAGAGGTGGGTAAAGAGCAGGAAATTAAATAGGAAATAAATACGTACGTCTGTAACGATATTTGTGCGACTAAAACGAAGCACCAAACAAGGTTTCTGGAAGTTGCACAAAATACAGAAAAAGTAGTCTAACAAGTCTAGGGCAGGTATGTTGATTTTGTTTAGGATTTAACAGCTAGTGTGATGCCCTAATTAATTGTGTAATAAACAGGTGCACAATCAATAGAATATATATTAAAAAAAAGTTACCATAATTCTAATTAGTCAAAACTAATTCTAATTTACTGAAATCTGGTCGAGGGAGTTTACACAGGGCTTATGCGTTGACGGTCGAGGAGGCCGATGCTACAGGTGTCGGGTTAGCAGGTCTGTCTCTTTGTTCTTCTTCCTGTCCTTTTCTATTCCTTGTGGTGTGCTTCATTAGTGCCTATTAGACTTTTCTATTGTGTTATGGTAGATAGTGTAGTGACCCTGATTGAGACTGTGATAACACGACCAGTAGGACCATGATCTTGTATGTTGTTTAGGTAGAATTTCTTGACTGTGATTGTTGGGGGTTTGACCTAGAGGGAGTGCGATTGACTTTAAATTTCGAGGACGAAATTTTCTAAGGAGGATAGGCTGTCACCACCCCATTTCCAGAGCAGGGTATTTTTTTAATTTAATTTAGTAAATTGTGTATTTATTATAAATATTTATATTAATATTTAATTATTGATTGTATTATTATTTTTATTGATTGTTTTAGGGTTTTGGCTAGCCTGGACCCATGTCAGACCCTAGTGGACCCATGTTCGACCCAACCAACACCCTTATGAGACCTATTTTTGGGTTTAGAATTATTATTATATTTTATTTTAGTTAGTTGGAGAGATTAGGAGTTAGTTTGAGTGCTTTTGGAACCCCAAACCCAAAACCCAAGTTAGGGGATGGCATTTTGATATTTTGGCACTATATAAACCCTTATTACATGTGTGGCCGGCCCCTAAACTCCTTCCCAGACCAGGAGCACAGCCCCCCCATTCTTCATTTCTTCTTCTTCTTCTTCTTCTTCTTCTTCTTCTTCTTCTTCTTTTCCACTCTTTCTTCTTCTTTCCTTCTTCCTATTCCAAGTAAGTTCTCAATTTCTTCTCTTTCTTCTTCTATTCTTCATGGATGTGAACCCTAATCCTACACTTTTCCCTAACCTAGGTGTGTAGAGCCTATATTTAGTGTGGAGGCTTGATTTGGAGGTTTGGAGCTTGAGGTAGGTGATTTCAAGAGTTTTGGAGACTTTGGCTTGGGATTCCAACTCCCAAGAGGTAAAGCCTAGCTTTACTCTTACTAGTTGCTCTAATATAGTGTAATTAGTGGTTTAGAACCTTTCTAGACCCTAAGGCTACCCGTGGGAGGAAGTTGGAACAAGTTTGGTTGTGTTTGGAGACTTTGACACTAGGTTTTGTGTCAATTTCGGGTGAAATCCGAGATTGGCCCAATTTTGGGTGATGTCCTAGGTTAGACGGACCTAGGTAGACGTGCTTGGGTGTCTTGGGGGTTAGTACGTGTCTCCGTTCGGATACGTGAAGTCGTATCACGGAGAAATGGGCGTTTCGGACGTTTTGGGGGTTTTCGTTGTTGCCGGTTCTATGTGCGTGCGCATTTTTACCACGGACCTAGAATCGAAGAGTTAGCATTTTTTTTTAGGATTTAGACATCGTTTAGAATCCGTGGGTAAATTTTGGGCCAATTTCGAGTAGGTTGGTGTCCGACGTTTTATGGACCTCAGCCTGTCGATGATGTAGACATGAACCCTCTAGTTTAGGAGTGATTTTCGGGTTGGTAGCCGGGATCACTATGACCTCAGTTGTTGTTTATTAGCTTTTGATACCGGATTTGTCTCCGGTTTTGGATTAAGACCTTGTATTGTATATAATTTTGGATATTGTTGTATTATTATTATTTGTGGTTGTTTTTAGTAGCAGTTGTTTAGACTTTGTAGTTGTTAGTCTTCTGTGTTATCTTATCGTGCTTAGATTCGTGATTGAGTACTTGTGATTATCATTATGATATTGCTCCTCCGTTTGGAGTTGAGATATTGACAGGTTTATATATTGATTGCGTGAGATTGTTAGCTAGATAGTTGACCTAGAGAGCGTTCTACTGCCGATGCTGCGGCGTAGGCTGGACGTACCCACGACTCATGTCCGATTTTTCGGGTGCGGGTCGTGACATATCGCGTCTTGTGTCGGTCGTAAATCGCGACACAAAAACAGGAAAATTAACCCATATTTCTGAAAATTCAGAAATTGGTCCCGAACTTCCAAGTTCACGACCGTTTTTCGTACAACATGCTAATTAATTCTAAAATTTACCTGAACAGTAATTTAGACCATATAACCGAGTTTTAAATCCTGTATTTAGTTTAATTTATGGTGTTGTAATTTGTATGTTATTCGTGGGTAAAATTGACCAAACATTTGGTCTTTAAAAACCTAATTTTTTCTGAAACTGGTTGCGTCCCGCTAAACGAGGCGACTTGGTTGTGTGCAAATTTTACCGAAAGGTGCGTACCGTCAATACGGACGTGTAAGATTTTGCAAAAGTAGATTTGGATGCACGTGCACACCGGAATCAACGCGTATCCATCAAAATCACCCCATATCAGTCATGTCCTGAAACTCATTGTAACTTCGTGTGTGCTCGTTGTCGTTTCTTAACGAAACTTGCGCCAACGGACTCGTAGCGATACGTAGGTCCTGTGACCCAACTTTGGTTCGATTCTGAGAACATTGACAAAATCCCGTATCGTGGGCCCCACAACTCCACTTGACGGGCGATTTTGTGATTAGCTCATCGGAATCCAATTTTGGATATTCTGTTGGATTCGTATCGTTGTTCTGGACTTGTAGGCACTAAGTTTGACGAATTTGGAGGACTTTGTCTCTGGCACATTTTTTTGTGCGAAGTGGGCCACATGTGGACCCTACTTTGACCAGAAACTGTCAAGTTTGCCCCTGTGTCCAAATTGGACTTATGGACCGGCAATTCTAGCTATTTTATATCTTCTGAGCATGATGGTAATGATTATTTTAGCAATCGGAGGAGTACTTGAAGATCCCTCGGATACCGGAGCAACTGTTGGAATCCAAGCACCAGGCAAGTGTACCTTGCCAATCTTGCAGTACTTGCTACATAATATTCCCTTGATTTATTTATATGATGTATCTGTTCAACCTAGGACCTTGTGACATTGCTTAGCGTCCGAATAATATTCGGGTGCCAACGCCGTACGCAGAGTTGTGTAACGTCACCTAGAGATTGATATCGCGACCCTATATATTTTCGTACTTGCTTTATCAAGTACGCCATACCATAGGACACTTGACACTATTTATATGACAGAATCTTTCCTGATATATTCATGGTGATTCTGTATAGGTTACAGGATTTGTGGCATAGATATTATATATGCTTAGCTATCATTATGACTCGCTGTATTAGTTAGAGTTCATGATCTTGCGTGTTATGGACATGAGACGTGTGATTACATTGGGTGGAAAGAGTATTACCATATTAAAGGCTGATTATATTATATATATATAGTTTTCGGAGGTGCCTTAGACTCTGAACAGAGCTTTAGCACAAGTTCTCGCCCTTCGAGATAAATACTGCTATGGGTTTCTCCGACATGGAGCCTATGGTAGTTTCAGCCTGAGTATGATTAATGCTCTCATTTGCAAATCACTTAGTTGGTTACTTAGTTTGTCCTATTGATACATTTTATATATACTGCACTTATTTGGCTTGAGTTATTCTTGTACCTTGCTATGTCCCCTGAGGACCTGGAATCCGGATTATGTCCCCAAGTTTAGCAGAGGAGATCTACCCCGAGGTGTACGGGACATGAGCAGACATTGGAGCAGTACCAGAGGAGGAGGTGATACCCGAGGATTTCTTCTGAGTATCTACTTATTCTATACTCAGTCGTTTTTGTTGTTAGACTCTTATTCCTGTTTATTGAACTACTATCATGACCCGTACCCAAAATTGGGGCACAAGTACGTGGGTACGTCCAGCCTACGCCGCAGCATCGACAGTAGAACGCTGTCTAGGTCATAATTCTATCTAAACAATCTCACACGAGCATCCATCTCCATAAGGAGACACGGATAATCACAATATAATATGAACAACATACTCAATCACATAACTACAGCACGATAATATATCGAAAAAATAAATAGATGCAACACAAGTCTAAATAGAAATAATCTAACTCAACAATAATATCCAAATCTCAACAAAGTATGCCGGAGACAAATCCAGTACCAAATAATCTGCTAAAAGAACTAACTAGATAGCTAGTGATTCCGGCTAAACCTCCCGGAATCACAACTGAACTACCAAGTCCAAGTCTGCAGCTACTCTTCCTGTGGTCCATAAAATGTCGGACACCAGTCCTCTAAAACATAGTCTGGAAAAATATTTCCAGTCAGGAAGGAGCAAAGTACATCTCAATAACAGTTATATTTAACTGATAAGGACTATAAAACAATAAATAGATGATGCTATATACTGAGAGAAGGCAATAAATAAATACAATGACAATATAAAGAGACAGGTAATATAAGCAATATGGTACAGTCAGTGCATATATGAAATGAAGAGAAAGAGCTACAATATCATATACAGGTGATGTAGTATAAGAAAATGAAATAAAGAACTGTAACTATTCTAAGTGTTTGAAATATCAGTCTATCATGTGATCGGCTTGGGACAAGATCAGGCTTGTTACATATGATTAGCTATGATTCATGTAAGGTCAGGCTAACCATTTGGTTAGCTATGATGCAAGTAATGGTCAGGCTAATCATATATATCAAGCTATGAGGCATGTAATGGTCAGGCTGCACCCGACGTGAGGTGTGGGGTGAGCTATGATGCATGTAGAGGTGGGTATGATCACATAATCTACTAATATTTCCCCCGCCCCTAACTAGTACAGTGGATCCAACCATGACACGTTACGATACATGATCAATGTCCAATATATTATGTACGATGTCTAATATCAATGTCGTGTACAATATCAATACGATAATCAATGTAACATCTCATGACTGCAGATCCAATCTATATATTAGTCCGTGTAGCACAGTGTCAAGAATCAGATGTAACATTTCTAGATAATGGAATTATAGATATTATCAAATAATTGGAAATTATCAGAGAATGTACTCGCCTTGGGTCCTTAGTTGGTAATACCAATGTCCTGTTCCAGAGTATCGTCTGGATGATCCAACAGTCCTATAGACATATCATAAAATATAATATTTGCATCAGCCGTTACACTAACACAATCACAAATACATTGAACTCATGGGCTACGCTAGGTATTACACTGGTCAACTAGGGTCAAGTGTGCGTCTAATTGCGCGGGTGTCGTGTCTGTAATTATTGTGAATTCAGACAGTCGGTGATACGGGTCTCGCCAGTACGTCGGTGTTCATATGGCTGCCTGCTAATAATTACAGGGTTGCAGGTCAATGTAAATACGGGGTATCCGTAATTACACTCGGGTCGCCTAGTATGTTTATCAATTAGCATATATCATTAATTAAATATATATATGTATGTGTATACCAATAATTACATACAAAAATATGTATAAGTGTATATACACTAAATAGAATTATATATATATATATATATATATATATATATATATATATATATATATATATATATATATATATATATATATATATTTTTTTTTAAAATATTCACACCACATATTTATATATATACAACAACCAATATTTATGTATACGAAAGAATACATATACTGAACATATCTATATACATATATATATACTATATTTATATATATATATATACCAAATAATACATATACTATATACATGTATATATGTACATATATATATATACCAATACATACACATATTATGCTATATATATATATATATATATATATATATATATATATATATATATATATATATATATATATATATATATACCAAATACGTATTTGCTACACATATAATATATATATATATATATATATATATATATATATATATATATATATTAATACATACATACTAACATATTTTATTGAATACGAATATACTAATATATATTGTTGAATACATATATATACTAATTAAGTATTTCTATACATCAACAATACGCGTACACGCGTACGTGTATGCGAGGGGGAGAACCGAACCTATGTGCGTGCACGACGACGACGGGGATGACGCCGGTGTCCACGACGACGAAGGCGACGACGACGATGAAGATGAAGGTGACGACGACGACGACGAGGATGACGAAGACAACGAAGATGATGATGGCATCGACGATGGTGTCGATGACGACGATGTTGTTGTGGTATTCTGATGACGATGGTGGTGGTGCTCGTGGCCGGAGGGAAGAGGCAGAGGGAGGTTACAATGGTGGTGGTTCGGTCGCCGGGGTCAGGACAGATGGCAGCAGCAGCCTGGGAAGAAGGCTGCGGCTCGTCGGGTGGCCGCTCGTGGAGGAGAAGGAGTGGCCGGAGGAGGAATGCTCGGGCAGGAGGTCACGGTGGTGATGCGGGGGAGAATTGGCAGGTTCGAGGAGGGACGGCGGTGGATGGTGGAGCGGGGTCGGGCTCGAACGGGTTGATGGAGTGGCCAGGGCTTCAGGCGGGGGAAGTCGACCGGCGTTCAGGTGGAAGAAGGCCGGTGCACAGCGGTGGTGGGCTCGATGGAGGAACGGCTCACCGGGGTTGAAGTAACAGCCTGGGTCAAGGCCGGTAGGGAAGAAGTGGAGGAGGTGCAGGGAAAACGGTGGAGGTGATGGCAGTCGGTGGGGCGTGGCCGGCCGGGGTGGGACCGGAGCTACAGGGCCGGTGGTGCTGTTGATGTTGGTTTTTTTTTCCTCCCATTTTTTTAAGAGAAGGAAGAGAAGAAGAAGAGAAGAAGAAGAAATGGAAAGAAAGAAGGGCTACGGTTGAGTGAGGAGGGAGGAGAAAGAGAGGTGGGGGCTTTCCAAGGTTTGGGGATTAGGGCATGCTTGGGAAGGGTGCATTGAAGAGACATTAAATATGAGATGGTGAGTGGGAATGTGTGGTGATGATGAGCCCCATTTTTGAATGGGTGGCCAGGATTTGACCTGAGGGAAATTATTCATGCAAGGAGAGGGTTGGGTTGACTAGTCAAAAATTAGGGCTCTCCATTTGGTTTGAACCAATGGGGTGTTGACACCTAATACAACATTTGCAAATGAGCCCCCTTAAATTTGGATATTTGCACAGACACTTGAAATGATAAAAAATTGGTGGAGAAATTGGTGTTTGGTGTTTTGTAGGGTGAGGGGGTGTTGTGTGTTTTGCATGGGCTTAATTAATGGGGTATTTGGATTAAATTGGGTTAAAAATAGGATTAGTCAAAGTTGGTATCCCCAATTTAATTAGAAACAAATGCAAGCGATGTTCTAAAATTAATTAGAAAGTACAAGGGGCTAAAATTAAGTGGGACAGAAGTATCATTAGTGAAGAAGACTCAGAACATAATATTACCCTAATTTGGGTTGCTCAAAATTGATCGAGATTGTGTCTCCAATTTTGATTAGAACGCACAACGATACAAAGTTGAATTTTATTTAGAAATTAAATAAACGTCCGCGACGAATATTGTGCGGCTAAAATGAAGCACAAGGGAGCATAATTATGAGTTACACAAAGGTCATAAAAGATGTAGGCCTGGTGTCAGTCTTGGACCCTTTAATTGGTCCGGCTAAACGGGTTGAGTTGGTGTCTCAAAATTGATGGCAACGACACAGGTGAGCGACACAAGATTAAATAATAGATTCTGGATACGGGAAGTTGTGCAATTAAATTAGAGCACCAAGGATTATGATTTTGAGTGACAGAAAAGTCCAGCGCCTAAGTTGGCGTGTCAAGTCTAGAATGCAACAACTTGTTGGAAGTTATGGGCTAAGGCTGGGCTCCGAATATTGCAACAACGGTAGGGTGTAACAATCACGGTAATTAATTACAACCTCAATAATTTAAATCCTGAATAATACAAATTAAATTCATAACCCTATCATTCGGTCAGGTGTTCATCTAGTGGGCTTCTAGGTCAATTCTACCAGCTCAAACATTAAGAACACAGTATATAATATATATGTAAATACACATCTCATACAATTATTAAATTAAATACACATATCATGAAATCACTTAAAAATAACTACCACATTATTAATAATATAAAAAGTAAAAAAAATACCCCTATTTTTAGAATATGGTACTAACAACTGCTGTATCAAACTCATTATCGGGTTGTTCTCCGAGACTTTTATTGAGACTTGTTGAGTTATATTTTATCTTGATTATTCAGATTTGATTGTATTTATCTTCTGTGGATGAGATTAGTATCGTAGACCTTTACTGTTGTTTTACAACTTAAGTACACCCTAATGGGTCCATTAAATTGGGTTTGCCCATTGGAGTGTGCTGCTGGCCATTGCCACGTGTCTAGTCCCTCGATAATTTGGGACTGGGACGTAACATAGTTTTTTTGGTGGCCTATGCAGGTCAACGACTAACTTGTTTCAGTTTCAACTAAGGAATCGAGCAAGCCTGCGACAATGATAGGATAAGTTTTAGGATCTCATCCACTTGATTGAATCATTCTTGATCTCTATATCGGATTCAAATTAAATTCTTGACTTGCTTCCTGCCTTGATTGCTCTGTGCGCCTCTTATAGTTTATTTTGGATGTAGAGTAATGGATCCATGAGCAAACGACGAGACTCCTGCAGGAACACCACAAGGTGCTGTAGCCACCTACGAAAAAGATGGAGTGACGCCATTAAGTGGAGATCCCTCCACTCACCAAAGCAGTCAAGAAAATCAGCATGCCTCAAGATTTCGGTGAGACGACATCCCACCACCACCGCAGTTTACTCCACTAATGCCTATTTTTCCATAAGGGCAGCCTATGGAAGGACAAAAGATATTTCAAATGATCTATGCAATGATGCAAGCCCAACAACAGATTCAACAAGTGGCTCTGCGTCACGAGGCGGAGAACTTAAGGAACAACCTAGTAATCGCACTGGAGCAAGCGAATCCACCAGCACGACGGCCATCGACGGGCTCTATCACCGATTTTTGCCAGCTGAAGCCCCGTACCTTTTCTGGCAAGGAGGAGCCCACTGAAGTTCATGAGTGGCTCACAAACACTCAAAATCAATTAGAAGCAGCTGAGCTTCCAAGGGAGCGTTGGATGACTGTTGTCCGGATGCAGTTGACGGGCAATGCACATCACTGGTGGCTATCTGAGGAGAGATGGCTCGGACCAGATAGAGTCACTTAGAAAGAGTTCTCTAGACTCTTTCAGGAGATGTACATTCCATCTATTACTCGATCAGAACTTTGGGACAAGTTCAATCGCCTCACTTAAGACAATATGACAGTGGAAGAGTACAATGCGGAGTTCATCCGTCTAAATCTCTTCGCCCCTATCCTAATCCCGACAGAAGAGGAGAAGGCTGAGAAGTTATTCGACAGACTAAACTTTGAGCTACAAAGATTGATCGGATCCGTTGCACCTACTTCATACTCGGACGTTCTTGCTGTAGCCCGACGCATGGATCACATCACCAGGAGGGAGTCAACCCTAAAATGGCCGTTCATATCAGCATCAACCAGAGCATCACAAGAGGAGTCTGCAAAGCGACAACAGATGAATCCACCACATAGAGCATCTACACCACTAGTAATAGTCCTTCCTACTTGTCACTACTGTGGCAAAGCAGGCCATCTCGCTAAGGAATGCAGACGCAGATTGGGATTATGTTTAGCATGCGGATCCCGTCAGCATTCGATAAGGGATTGCCCTGAGCGTCGAGAAGAAGCACCAATGGTAAACGGACAAGCTCTACCAGCACCGAGGCCACCTTTGGCAACCCAGGCAGTACTTTTTCAGCAGGCCCAGCAACAGCAGAGGGCACCACCACAAGGACACGGATAAGCTTTTGCGATGACAATGGAGGACGCACAGACTCATGAAGTAGCGAATATGCATAAGATTTAATTTTTATCATAGCTATCTATTCCTAGTAATGCCATAGCACATGCCTGTTAATTCATTTTCCTAGACTCAACCTAGTATTTTGAACTTGTTAGTAATTGATACCCTAGTTTTCCTAAGCTGTAGTTTTTTTTTTGCCCTAACCCGAATCCTTTACTCTTGAATTACCTAACTTTTATTGTCTAGAAAAATACTTTATTCCTTCCCTATGTGTTCTGCTTAACCCTCATTCTTCGATTTCTCCTTGATCATGATTCTTTGTTTGTGTCGTGCTTCGAACATATCTTACAACCGTGTCATCTCTTCTGACCGGTTATGTTTTCTTAATTGCGAGGACGCAATTCTTTTAAGGAGGGTAGATTGTAAACACCCAGATTTTTCAGAAATTAAAAATAACTTTTTGGAATTTTTCTGCGATTTTAAATAATTAAAATAAATGTTTTTTTAGAAATAAATAATTTTGTGATTTATTAAATGTAAAAATATTATGAAAATAATATTTTTGAGTGTAAAATAAAGAATTAGACATAGTGTAATTTTTCTAAAATTTATTGGACAAAAAAACTATTTTTAAATACCTAAAAACTTAGTTTTTAAATAAACCCAAAATAAACCAAACTGAACCGGATTAAACCAAGCCTTAGTAAACCGAACCCCTAAACACACCATATTGGATCGGGTCGGATCTAAACCCGACCGGCTGATCCAAACCGGCCAACCCGACCCGTTAATACAATTCATACAGTAACTGTATAAAACCCGACCCGCTGAATTCCCCCGCCGACCGTTTCGACCCCGCCGCCTCCCCAAGGCTGTTCGCCTCCGCCGTTTACCCCGTGGCCGTTCGCCTCCCCACGGTGACCCCTCCGGTCCACCTTCCCCCAACCGTCGGTCCTCCCCTCCTATTTAAACCCAACACCACCACCACAGCAAACACCAAACCACCGTCACAGCCACTGCCTCTCCGGCCGCCCGTCTCTCCACAGCAGCTCGGCGACCCTAGCTTCCCAGCCGACCCGGCCATACTCCGAAGACGTCGACGCCGACCCCAGCACCCACAGGAGCCGCAGCAGTGCCGCCACCCGCCGACGACGTGCATCGCGCCACCTCACGTACGAGTTGAATAGTTATTTCCGACCCCTGTTCAAGTGAGATTTTCTCTCTCCTCGTCGTATCGTTTTCTGAACCGTCTGCTGTGACATGTTTTCTACGTGACCCCCTCGAACCCCGTGTAATCAGTTCGGGGTATCGCGTCCTGTGTCGGTCGCAAACCGCGACGCAAAAACAGGAAAAACAACCCCTACTTCTAAAAATTCAAAAATTGGTCCCGAACTTACAAGTTCACGACCGTTTTGCGTGTAACCTGCTAATTAATTCTAAAATTTACTTGAACAGTAATTTAGACCATATAACCGAGTTTCAAACCCTGTATTTAGTTTAATTTATGGTATTGTAATTTGTATGTTATTCGTGGGTGAAATTGACCAAAAACTTGGTCTTTAAAAACTTAATTTATTCTGGAACTGGGTGCGCCCCGCTAAATGAGACGACTTGGTCGGGTGCGAATTTTATCGAAAGGTGCGCACCGTCAATACAGACGTGTGGGATTTCATGGAAGTAGATTTAGATGTACGTGCACACCGGAATCAACGTGTATCCGTCAAAATTATCCTGTATCGCCCATATCCTGAAACTTGTTGTAACTTCGTGTGTGCTCGTCGTTTCGCAACGAAACTTGCGCCATCGGACTCGTAGCGATACGTAGGTCCTGTGACCCAAGTTTGTTTCAATTCTGAGAATATTGACAAAATCTCGTATCGTGGGCCCCACAGCTCCACTTGACAGGCGATTTTATGATCGGCTCATCGGAATCCAGTTTTGGACATTTCGTTGGATTCGTATCGTCGTTCTGGACTTGTAGACACTAAGTTTGACGAATTTGGAGGTCTTTGTCTCTGGCACATTTTTCGGTGAGAAGTGGGCCACATGTGGACCCTACTTTGACTAGAAACTGTCAAGTTTGCCCCTGTGTCCAAAATAGACTTATGGACAGACAATTCTAGCTATTTTATATCTTCTGAGCATGATGATAATGAGTATTTCAGCAACCGGAGGAGTACTTGAAGATCCCTCGGATATCGGAGCAACTGTTGGAATCCAAGCACCAGACAAGTGTACCTTGCCAATCTTGCAGTACTTGCTACATAATATTTTCTTAATTTATTTATATGATGTATCTGTTCAACCTAGGACCGTGTGACGTTGCTTAGCGTCCGAATAATATTCGGGTGCCAACGCCGTACGCGGAGTTGTGTAACGTCACCTAGAGATTGATATCGCGACCCTATACATTTTCGTGCTTGCTTTATCAAGTACGTCATACCATATGACACTTGACACTATTTATGTGACAAAATATTTTTCTGATATATTCATGGTGATTCTGTATAGGTTACATGATTTGTGGCATAGATATTATATATGCTTAGCTATCATTATGACTCGCTGCATTAGTTAGAGGTCATGACCTTACGTGTCATGGACATGAGACGTGTGATTACATTGGGTGGGGAGAGTATTACCATATTAAAGGCTGATTATATTATATATATATGTAGTTTTCTTGAGGTGCCTTAGACTCTGAACAGAGCTTTAGAACAAGTTCTGGCCCTTCGAGATAAATGCTGCTATGGGTTTCTCCGACACGGAGCCTATGGTAGTTTCAGCCTGAGTATGATTAATGCTCTCATTTGCAAATCACTTAGTTGGTTACTCAGTTTGCCCTATTGATACATTTTATATATAGTGCACTTATTTGGCTTGAGTTATTCTTGTACCTTTCTATGTTCCCTTAGGACCTGGAATCCGGATTATGTTCCCAGGTTTAACAGAGGAGATCTACCCCGAGGTGTACGAGACATGAGCAGACATTGGAGCAGTACCAATACCAGAGGAGGAGGTGATACCCGAGAATTTCTTCTGAGTATCTACTTATTCTATACTCAGATGTTTCAGTTATTAGACTCTTATTCCTGTTTTTTGAACTGCTGTATCAAACTCATTATCGGGTTGTTCCCCGAGACTTTTATTGAGACTTGTTGAGTTATATTTCATCTTGATTATTCAGATATTGATTGTATTTATCTTCTGTGGATAAGATTAGTATCATAGACCTTTACTGTTGTTTTAAAGCTTAAGTACACCCTAATGGGTCCATTAAATTGGGTTTGCCCATTGAAGTGTGCTGCTGGCCATTGCCATGTGTCTAGTCCCTCGGTATTTTAGGACTGGGGTGTGACATAGTTTTTTTGGTGGCCCATGCAGGTCAACGACTAAATTATTTCAGTTTCAACTAAGGAATCGAGCAAGCCTACGACAAGGATAGGATAAGTTTTAGGATCTAATCCACTTGATTGAATCGTTCTTGATCTCTATATCGAATTCGAATTAAATTCTTGACTTGAATCCTGCCTTGATTGCTCTGTGCGCCTCTTATAGTTTATTTTGTATACAGAGTAATGGATCCACGAGCAAATGACGAGACTCCTGCAGGAATACCACAAGGTGCTGTAGCCACCTACGAAGAAGATAGAGTGACGCCATTAAGTGGAGATCTCTCCACTCACCAAAGCAGTCAAGCAAATCAACATGCCTCAAGATTTCGGCGAGACAATATCCCACCACCACAGCAGTTTACTCCACTAATACCTATTTTTCCACAAGGGCAGCATATGAACGGACAGCAGATATTTCAAATGATCTACGCAATGATGCAGGCCCAACAGCAGATTCAACAAGAGGATCTGCGTCATGAGGCAGAGAACTTAAGGAACAGCTAAGACGAGAGTTTGCATATGGCCTCGCTAACATGCGGCTAGAGCGTCCAGACGACCAAAGGCCAAACGAGAGCGCGTATGCGACTGCGACAATATGCGGCCAAGTTGCCATGCGGCCTCAAACTTACAAGATCTTCCCGTTACAACTGCATAGATATTCACACAGTTGGTGCTGACTACGTGTCCAGCTGACCAAGTCGCGCACACAACGGGTTAAAAATAACCCCGAGATATCTTCAACAACATATCTCAACCAAGACCACGTGACAATCTGCCCATGGCATGCGGCTACAGTTGCAACCGTATTTTGTTGAAGGAGCCTTATGCGGCCACCAAATAGAGGCATATACGACACCCATAGCCCAATAACTGCACTCGTCATCCAACCTTCCAACCGATACCAGTTTAAAACAGATATCAGGGACATGACGGACATCTTTGAGAATAAGAATTGCACCAGTCTTTGTCCGCAAATACATATCTCCAATGGCAACCGCCTTTGACACATCTCCATTGCCTATCTTCAACACTCTACGGTCGCCTGTTGTGTAAGTAGCAAATAGTGTCCTATTGTGAGATACGTGCGCTGAAGCACCTGAGTCCACCAGCCAAGAGTTGTCATCACATGCGAGGTTTATAACTACCTCATCACCAACAATGATCACGTCGCCTCCATGTGTCGAGGTTGCCGCTGTAGTGTTCTCACATTTCTTTCCCTTGTCGTCCTTCTTCTCTCTCTTCTAAATGAAACAGTTCCACTTGATATGGCTATTCTTGCCATAATGGTAACACTCTGAGTCCTCGTACCGACCCTTGGACCTTCCTCTACTTTCGTGCTTAGTATAAGTTGATACACGGATAGTACTAGATATACACCATAGGCCAAGCACTCAGGATGACAAACAAGAGAGCGCAGGCACAGGAAGTCATAGATACAGGTACGACCTTAGTTATATTTGTCATTTCATACTCATGACCCCCTTTATGACACGAGATCTTAGGTGCATAGTAGACGTAGAATTATATATATGGTGGTTTAGCAGTTATGAGGATATATTGATATTCTACCCATATGGCATACACGCGATGCTGATAGATGATACGAGTAGCAGTAGTAGTATTCTCTTTCCTATCACCATCTCGTCCCCTTAGGTGGCTCATCTTCTCTTACATATCCATTACTTGTCACATGCTTAATTCTTCCTATCATAGTTGCATCTTTTCATGCCAACATGAATTGTTTGAATTACTTCAACCTCACCCTTATTTTGTTAGTTAAAAACATAAATAGTTTAGTAAATGATTAATAACTAAAAGATGAGTACATAATGATAACCCTTATGTATATACACTATAGCAATATATGTATCCTCTTATTATTTTAAAAACCATGTATAGCATCCCTTAGTCTAATAGAAATTAGTTGGATTGTTGAATTAGTTTTACTTCTAATAGTTTTATAAAGTTAGTCAAGACCTTAACTGTTGCCCAAAAACTTAGACTAAGCTTAGGAAAGAGTTGAAGGCACTTGTTACGAACTGATGACTATGACAAATCGCTGGCGAAGTAACGACAGGTGCAGCTAGACCGTTATAGTAGAGTAGTCAAAGTATTTGCAGACATACTAGTCAGGTGGCATGGCAGTATTAGACTATGATACTTGACGGTTATAAAGAAAAATTATGGTTATGAGATTCCAGACAGGTACCCCAAGATTCTCGACCCAATAAATAAATTCGTCTTACAACCTATACAATAGCCTCAAGAGACTTTGACAACTAGTAGAATTCTTGTAAGTTGGGTAGTATAGACGAGTTAGAGGATAAAAGAATAGTGTATAGGCAATAAGGGAGAAAAGTGTTAGGATGGCTGACCATAACATTTTAGGAAGCGCTGCAAGCTAGCAATGAAGTGTTAATAGCTATTGTGATTTATTACGAATATGGATTAGTGTTAATTTCGAGGACGAAATTATTGTAAGTTGGGTAGATTGTAAACTCCCTCATCAAAAATAGGTATCTTGTGTGTATTTGTATTTCGTGTATTTATTTTAGATTATTTTTCAAAACAAATAAAATCCAATAATTTTATTAGGATACTTCACCATGGTTTGGACATTAATAATATAGGATAGCCCCAAAATATGTATCTCCCTTCATAGGAAGTAGCCTACACAGGAGACACTAACTGTAGGATCTTTTCGTGGCACAGAAATTCGATCCCTTGATGTTAGTATGACATTAGTGTAACGACCATAGATTAATTATTAAATATTTAGATATTATATATATAATTTATTTGTGGTTATTTTTCAATCCCAACTTTTCTATAATTAGTATCCCATAATTTTTCGTGCCAAGTTAGGCATTTTTCCTTTTATAGACATGCATATTATTTTCTATTACCTATTTTGTGGATAACCATTTAATAAATTACTTAGTTTATTAGATAATACAATTAATTAATTTATTATAACTAGGTAAATATCTAATTATTAATTATAAAATATTACATAAAATATTTTAAGTATGGTATTTTATTAGAGCCTTACAAAATAATTTTTTAGAATTTATTTGGTGTGCAAATATTAATTTTAACCTCATCTATATAAGTAAATAAATAAATATAAATAAATATATTAATAATAAATAATAATAATAATAATAATAATAATAATAATAATAATAATAATAATAATAATAATAATAATAATAATGATGATGATTATGATATTACTATTATAATTATTAGTAATAATAAAGAAAAAAAGAAATCATTAACTAATATAATTCCCTAAAGTCTAATCCCTTAAAAGCCAAATTCCCAACCCAGCAACTTAGGCCATAGCCCAACACCCACAGACCCGCTGTGTACCCCTGTTCCCCCGCGCGGAAATTCCCCCTTCGGTCATCTTGTAAACCCTAACCCTAAATCCTTACCATCCACGACCCAGACCCTACGCCGCAGCCCAGCCAAGACACCACCGCCGCCGCCGACGGAGCCGCCCGCCGCTCGCCGCCGCATCCGCAAAAGCGCGCGCCGCGCAGAAAACATCAGCAGCGGACCCCTGTTCACGCGTAGATTTTTGCTCCATCGCTCGACCAAATTCGACCTCGTATTTTTCGGTATGTTCACGACATATCCCTCTTCCAACTCTATGTATTAGTTTCCTTCGATCAGCGCGTAACCCTAGGCGAAAATCGAGCCCAAGTTGGAGAAAAATCATATCATTTAATTTCAGAAAAACTGTTGCAACCACCCATGTTTAAAGACTAGTATCTCACACCACAGAGATCCAAACTTAGATTTTACTTTTGCTATGTGAAGACCACATAACCAAGATTATTTTCTATCAATTAAATTAATTTATTTGGTGTTATATGCAGAATTAAATTGGGTTAAAAATTACGAAAAACCTGTTTTTGAAACACAAAAATTTGTGATACGGAGCACGTCCCGCCAAACGGGACCGCCCCGTCGTATACCAATTACACCGAAAGATGCGTATGGTATGTCCAGACGTGTGATCTTTCACAAAAACTGATTTGGACGCGTGTGCGCGTCGGAATCAACCCGTATCCGGAAAAAGTTCCTGTATCACGACTTTTGCAAAATACCGCACCATTTAGTGTACGCTCGCCAGAATGGGACGAAACTTGCGTTATTGGATTTATGGTATCACGCTGGTCCTGTGACCCAAGTTTCACGCGATTCTGAGACAGTTGACCAAGCCGCCTATTTGCGGGCCCTACGGTTGACTTTTTGGGCGAATTTGTGTTCGGCTCACCGGAATCCAAAATTGGACGTACCGTTGAGTTCGTATTAATGTTTAGAATTGGTTTGCCCATAATTTGTCTCTTTTAGAGACCTTTACCCCTGGCATGCTTTTCGGTGCAAAGTGGGCCACATGTGGACCCCGTTTTGATCCAAAATTTTCGTTTTGTCCCTGTGTCCAAATTGGACGAAAGGGTAGTGTTTTCTAGCTATCTCGCTTATTCTGGGAATGTTGGTGATATTTATTTCAGTATTCGGAGACGTTCATTCTGAGGCCATAGTTTTTGATCCTGTGTGCTTGACTCCTGGACGTTACACTTTGCAGCTCTCTTGCCAGGCAAGATATCTTGCCAAATTGCTTACAGTACTTTGTATGCTTATTATATTTCTATATATTTATTGCATGTGTATTTTCTTTCAGTCATTACTATATATTATATATGTTGACACACACTTGACACATAGTATCATGGAAGGGGAGGACAATCAGTAGGCGTATGGGCTATAACCACTATGGTAAACCGTAGTATCTAGCACGCACTATGGTAGTGTATCGCGCTGGTCACTACCCCCGAGGTATGTCGATTTCTGGTATCGCACTGGTCGCTACCCCCGAGGTATGTCGATTTCTGTTGTCCCTGCCGTGTGTGTGAGTTATGAGATTTAGATCGAGTAGCCTACCCATGCCCATACGTCGAAAAGTTGTCCTCATTATACATTCATATAGATTGTCTTGTACAGCGTACTTACATATTTTCTACCTATTATGCACGTTTACTATATTCAAATTGTCATGCATCTATATATCTTGTTACGTCCCTCTGAGGACCTGGTCCCTTTCCAGGTGTAGACGATTTTGACTATTCGCAGGAGCACGGATCAGGACTTACTACTTATCTCTTCCGATGAGGTCTCACCTTCTGAGCATCATTGATTATCTCTAGCGATGGATCTTCTTAGCTGATATACTTCTATCCTCATCTTATTTTGGAGATCTATCCTTCTCCCTCATTTTAGTATTGATATAGTCATTGGTAGTGGATTTGTCTCCACCCGACTATTATTTTGTATTACTCTGACTCATTATTCTGATTTAGTTATTTCTTTTCTGTGACTTGTTGTGTGGATGAGATTAGTATTTCTGTGACTGGTGACTATATATATACCACATGTGAGTTAATATTCATATTACAGCGTACGTATGTATTATGGTATCCATATATTGGAGTTGCCATATACTTACGGCTGGTATGCTTACGTATTCCTAGTCCTACGTATTTTGGGACTGGGGCGTGACAGTCTGGACCCCTGCTTTTACCCCTTCTGCGGCTCTCTGAAACAAGCGTCTCTGAGTGAGATGTGGATGAAGTGCCTTGAGAACGTCTCCGCATCTTTTCATTCAGTACCCCACTCTTGGCAAACTCCAGACTGACTACGCCTTCCGGAGCAGAAGCAATCATAGACACTATTACGGTCTCCCACGAGTCTGCCAATGTACATATCAGCCATAGTCCCTGAACCTCGTCGTCGATCTTGACTCCCATCGAGGATAGCTGGTCAACCACGCCATGGATCTCACTCAACTGATCCGTAATAGACGCCCCATCTTTGTACCGCAGACCCATCATCATCCGGATCAGGAATAATTTATTTATCCTGGTCTTCTTTGCATACAAAGATTTCAGCTTATCCCACAGTGTCCTCGTGTGCTTAATACTGGCAACATGGTTGTACACATTTTCGTCAATAAATTACCTGATGTACCCACACACCTGTATATGCTCAAAATTTTAATCCTCTACGGATTAGTCACTGGGCCTCTCGGAAGCAAATACCGGCAGATGCAGCTTCTTAAAAAATAGCAGATCCTTTATCTTGCTCCTCCAGTAATGATAGTTGGTACCGTTCAGGTTTACCATGCGCACCGGCTTCGCTTCCATCTCTCCTCCCTGGTTTACCTGTCAACTCCTGATACCCTTCTGAAAATTCCAGAACCTAGCTCAGATACCACTTTGTTGGGAACGAAAGCGCGAAAATTGTTTCCCAAACAGAGAGTACTTACGAGAGAACCGAGTAAAACACATAAACCAAAAATGCCAAAAAAAATTGTGGACACAAAAAATTTTGACGTAGAAAATCCTTGCGGGAAAAAACCACGGGACGATCGGAGTCCAACCCTGAAGAACCTCCACTAATGGAATAAAGATAATACATCCTCTACAAGCTCCTCCCAATCCAACACGGATCACCACAACACTTAGGAATATAAAATAGATCACACCACGAAGATAGAAGACAATGAGAAATTACCCAAAGTTGATCTTCCCCTCCGAAATGGCCTCCAATCCTTCTTTTTCCTTCCCAAGATTGCAATGGCACTCTTGTCTCATTTTTTCTCCCTTGTGATGATATGTTATGTATTAGCTTAGGAATTAGGGTTAGAAAAATCTAATATATATACCCCATAATCCCGTAGCTAATCCTGAACCGTAGGATACGATCCAACGGTGTATAAAACACCTCTGAAATTTTGTTCAGCCCGCCGACCGAACTCGGACCGAATTTGGTTTTGAGGTTCTGGAATACCACACCGAACTCGGACTGAATTCGGACCGAGTTCGGCCCGAACTCTGTCTCCTCCTGTACAACAGACTGCTCCTCCTTCCTCCCGAGTTTCTTCGACCTCTCGAATGGCTCTCGTCACCTCCCCAAGCTTCTCTGACCACAGACGGCGCTCGTCGCAATCCGGGGTATTCTCCACATAGGTTGAAAATTCCACCCACTCCAACAGGATTAGGGTTAGGGAGGGGTATATTAGTCATTTCACGTCGAATTTAACGTTTGTTAACGACAAAAAAACCAAATTTGGTGCAATATGCACCAAATATAAAATGCTAGGGTTTTTTTAAATTCAGGGATCTCTAATTGCAAAAATACAAATCTAAGAAGAAATTTTTTGCACTTTACCCTATTTTTAATATATATGTGTGTCAAACATATATAAAAAAAATGGGGCTCCATATTTTTATACACTATATTTTTGTAATATATATGTGCGTGTCAAATAAATTATCTCCTTAATTATTTAATTGGCACAAGGGTCCAATGATTTAAGGGAACAATAATTATTTTCTTTTCTTAATTTAATTGACCTAGGATCCCATGATTTAAGAAAAAAACAATCATTTCTTTTCCTTAATTTGTTTAGGGCCTCCAAATATCTTGAGCCATTTTTTCTATACATTGCATCCTAGTAACGTTCATGTCCATGCACATGCTTGGTGCCCTTGTCATAACATTCCCTTCTGACAATACTTTATTTTTGGGCAATCTCTCAGGCCATTTGTTTTTCTCAGGACCGGTCCAGTCTAAATTTAATTTAAAGTTTTTGAGCAACCTCTCAGGCCATTTGGTTTTTTCAGGACAGTCGAGTCCAAATTTAATTTTAAATTTTTTGAGCAACCTATCAGGCTATTGGGTTTTCTCAGAACCGGTCCAGTGCAAATTCAACTTAAATTTATATATTTTCAAGAGGGGTGAAAGTCAATCAAAATTACCTTCGGTTAAGACAATGCAACCTCCAGATCTAGATCCGGGTACTGGTTCATTCAGGTCAATATTCAATAGATAAATGATATTTGGCCTGTGGACTGTGACTCAAGGTGTGTATTGGGCCGGTCTGGGCCGGCCCGCGGTCCGGGTCAACCGGGTTTGACCGGGTCTGGTCCGGACCGGGCTCAACCCGAAGAGGACGGTGGGCCGGGCCTGACCGGTCAATAAATTATCCGACCAGCTCGAGCCCATGACCAGGTTAGGGTAAGGCTGGGCCGAACCGGTCTAGGTCCGGGCCGGTCCACGGTTGGGCCGGGCTAGCCCGATTTTTTTTTATATGTAATCTATATATGTAAATAAATTCAAGTTAAAATGTGTAAAAAAAATTTACTAAGTTATTTTTGTATAATTTGCAATTTATAAGTAAGTAAGGAAGTTTTTATATAACTTTAAATATTTAACTTTAAGTATAAATTTATTTGAAATTTATAAGTAAGTTAGAAAGTTTTTTATATAACTTTAAGTATATAATTTTAAGTATAAATTCATTTGAAATTTATAAGTAAGTTAGAATTATTTTTATTTAATTTATTTATATCAATATTTATATAACTTTAAGTAGAAATTAAAATTTAAATATTTATAAGTTCATTAATTTTTTTTGAATAACTTATAAAAAAATGTATAAATCTATTTTTTTGAATTTAAATATAAGTTTATAACTTAAAATTTAAAGAAGTAATTTATATAGACAAAAAGAAGTTAAATGTAAACAACAAACAACATTAAGTAAGAAAAAGCTAAAATTTTTTATTAATGGCAATTAAATTATAAATGTATTATAACATTAAGTAACAAAAAAAATATAAACTTGTAAACCAAAATTTTATTTGCAAAAAGCTTGTAAAAAAATGTACAAGTCTTTTAAAAAATATTCTTCGTCCGTCGTCCGTCTTCCGTTGAAGTTTATTGCTCATCTCCTTCTTTAGTAGCATCATCTATAGTAAGAGATTCAAATTCCAGTCCTGCGATATCGGCACTTTCATCTCTTGAGTCTTGAGTTCTTTCTTCAGCACGGGTTCAAATGACCCCAAATACCCTAAAAAGAGAGTTATTATAATGGATATTTTGGTCATTTTACAAAAAATAACCCAAATATTCCTAAAATGGGCAAAAAACTGCAACTAAAACGGGGGTATTTGGGTAAAAATACCCCCCAACGGATATATTCTCAATTTTTTTTTAAATCGGCCGAACCGGGTCGACTGGGCCTGGACCGGACCGGTCCGGGCCAACCGGGTCGACCGAATCCGAACTGGCCCGAACGGCACAGAAATCGGGAGGGGCCGGGCTAGCGGGTTGGCTCCACCGACCCAACCCGGACCCATGGGGGCTAGTGGGCCCGGACTGGGTTTTGGGCCGCCCGTCCATTTAGACACCTTGAGTTGTGACCAAGGGTCATGTGTCACGTTTCCATTGCCCCCCCGGTAACCACCTCATTTTCAGGACAAGTATATTTTGGTATTTGCTATGATTTAAATTTTTATGTGTATATATATATAATATGTGACTAATGGGGTATTTATTTAATTTAGACTAGTTAAGTTGAACCACTAGTTAGTCATGACTAGATTAGGATCGTTAAACCTATTTAGACTCAAGAATAGAATATTCCTATGAATTATAAGATCCTATTCATGAAAGAATGAGAGGGGCTTTTGAGTCAAATCAAACCATCATGACACAAACTCCAACCCTAAGGGGGGGTCTATATATACCTCCTTATTCATAGTAGCCTCCATTAGTTTATCCCCAAAAACTTGAGAGCAAACCCTAATTTCTTTACTCCATACCTCATCCCTCTCATTTTTATTTTCCAAGGAGGCTAGGAGCTTGTTATTGCTAGAGGAATCTTGAAGATGAGTCCAAGTGTTGAGGATCATGTCTACTTCGTCTTCCTCGTGTCCAAATTCGGAGTTCTTCAAGGAGGTCACTCAAAACCTAGGTAACTCTCTATTTTCCACTCTATTCATGGTTAAAAATATCCATTGGACCTATAGGAACCCTCCCATAGGTGGAATTGACTCTACTTGGCTAGATCTAAGTGTTAGAAGCCCATATTAATCTAGATCTAGGATTTCTTCTTGTGGAATGATGTTTTTGTGCTCATTTTGGAGGATCCACGAATTGGCACCCCAAGTGTTTGTTAGAATGCTAATTTGGTCATTTTAGACTTAATATTCAGTTTGCACTTAATATATATGCATACACTCTTTGTAGATAGCTTATGTATAAGAGTTTATATATATATATATATATATATATATATATATATATATATATATATATATATATATATATATATATATATATATATATATATATATATATATATATTAGTGTGTGTGTGTGTGTGATTAGTTGGAAGAGAGGGAAAATTGATTTCTCAGTGTGTGTGAGTGATACACACACATGAGTGTGTGAGTGTGTGCATATTTAGAGTGCCATAGCATCTCAGTTGGTGTCTTGCTGTGTAATAAGCACTGTGGTGCTCGAGTAGTGCTTGATACTGCAATTGCATTCTAGGCTCGGGAACTTAGCACAGCAACTGCTGTGTTGTGGTATTTAGTGCAGTCCAGCAATGGTGTGAAGTGTAGAAAGTGGGCAAGCTTGAGCTAGGTAAGAAGGAGCAGCAATTGCTCAAAGGGGATGTGAGTGTCTGCTTTTGGTATCAGGTGGAAAGGGGAGTTGGATATTGGACAGAGTATTCAGTGAACACTTGTGATCAGTTTGCAGTGTAGGGTGGTAGGGAGTCTCTGTGATTTGGTATCAGTACAGTGGTTCCTGGGTTCAGGTATTTTAGACAGAGGGAGTAAGTGATCTGCACCTGCAGAGGATGGGGTGAGCAAGGCCTTGACTCTCATGTGCTGGCCTTGTACAAGCAGTTGGAATATCAGTAAAAAGGTTAAGAGCTCGGGTGCAGTTGAACCTGGACAGTGGCATGGAGCTAGTACTAAGGTATTTTGTGAGAGCGTGTGTGGGCATTTGACACCAATTGTCAGGTGTCTGATACAATTAGAAGAGAGGGTGTCCAGGCAGTAGTTGCAGGCTTGGGGGGATTTTTTTCCTGTTGGTGTACAGACATCTGATTACAATATGAGGTATGTTATGGACGAGTGTATCTTGAGGGGTTCAGTTGGTGCTCATATGAGATATGGGGTTGGCTTATGTTGTGATATGGAATAAAACATTGTGGGAAAGTATTAGTTGTGAGTTATTGTGCCCTATTTTATGTACCGTCAGTTGCATGACTGATAGCAACATGGGGGTGTCAGTTTAATCACTTTGTAGTTGAATGAGATGGAGGTGACTTCAGATATGTGAAGTGGTGATGAGGGTATTAGCAGCAGCAGTGTGCTGCAGTTGAGTTAGGAAGGGTGTTTGTGTATGTGTTTTGTAGACAGTATGCTTGAGAACAAGTATTAGGAAGGGTGTTTGTGTGTGTGTCTAGGTGTTGGTATGAAGTGGTGCCAGTTACTAATACCAGTGTGGTGTGTGTATCAACACACATGAAGAAAGTGTATGTTAGTTGAGGGTGCCAATGTGTGTTGAGGAGTGAGGGTAGTGTATCCATAATACATGAAGTTGTATTAGAATGTATGTGTGAAGTGTCAAGTGCAGTGAAGGCTGAATGTATATGGGAGACTTGAGCATTGATTTCAAGGGATTGCACTAGTCCATAGTTGTGCAAGCTCAGGTTGGAGCAGGGGTGCACCAACTGTTGTGCATAACAGTGGTGATCAGTAGCACAACTGTGCCAAAACATAAACTTGATGTGCCATAGTGCACGAGTAGATGCATGTTGCATGTGGTCTGTGCAAGCAAGTATGGGTGTGCTGAGATGAGGTAGGTGCAGGGTTAGGCAAGGATATGAGAAGGAATGTTCTAGTGTTGTGTGGCTATGTAGTACCATGGTGTGAAGTATCAAGGATTTAGTTAAGGAGTTTATTAAGATACTACATAACTAGTGATATTAAGACACCAAGATACTTGGGTTAGGTCTTGATACCAAGATAATTGGTAGTAGTTATTAATATTAGGTGTTAGTGTTAGATACTAAGATGAGGTATCTAAGTTAAGGTATCTTAAGTAAGGAGTAATTACTAAGTTAAGGGTTGGTAATTCGGTACATTGACAAGGTGACTGTTAGGTACTAGTCATAGAGATAAGTAACTAACTAAGGTATTACACTGGTGATACCAAGGTTAGTGTGGTAAGTCTAGGATGAGTATTGATACTAGCAATAAGTGTAGGGGTAGATATGAATATCTATCTAAGATACTTTAAGTTAAGATAATGTATATTAGCTAGAATAGTGTGATACTATATATATATATATATATATATATATATATATATATATATATATATATATATATATATATATATATATATATATATATATATATATATATATGTGTGTGTGTGTGTGGTAGGTATACAGGTTACTATACCACCTTGGACTAGTATATATATATGAGATATATATATAGTACCTAGTTTACCTTAGTATTAGCTTGTATATTCCTATTATATATAGGAATATCTAATCCAAATCCTTTGAGATATTCCCATTATATTTAGGAATATTCAATCCAAATAAATTGAGGTATTCCTATTATATGTAGAAATACTCAATCCTACTCCGGGGTATTTTTTACATAGGTTGGGAACCCCACCCACTCCAACAAATCTCTCTCTTAACAACTATGTGGAGGGGTTATCATCCCGACGATCCGACTGCAGTACTCAAACTTTTTCCTTGGTATAACATTTGTGAACATATCTGCTCCGTTGTCATCTGTATAAACCTTCTCAAGCGCCGCTTCCTTCTTGTCAACCACATCCCGTATCCAATGATACCGGGTATCAATGTGCTTGGACCGGCTATGAAATATATGGTTCTTCACAAGGTGAATATTACTCTGACTATCGCAAAGCAAAGGATACTGCACCTGCTTTAGCCCAATTTCCTGTAGCAGCTTCTTTATCCACAGCAACTCCTTGCAAGCCTCCGTCCCCGCAATATATTTTGCCTCTGTCGTCAATAAGGCAACACACTTCTGTAAATGCGACTACCACGATACTACTCCACCAAGAAACATCACCACATAGCCCAAAGTCGATTGCCTTGTCTCTATATCTCCAGCCATATCAGCGTTGGTATATCCAACTAGCTTTGGCTCGTCACCCCCAAATAAAAGTCTCCATTCGACAGTACCCTAAAAATATCGTAGAATCCACTTGACCCCACTCCAACGTACCCTTCCAGGATTGAAAGTGTACCTGCTAACTGTGTCGACTGCGTGAGCAATGTCTGACCTCGTACATACCATAGCATACATAAGACTCCACACGACTGAGGCATATGGAACTCGCTCCATATCTTCCTTCTCGTCCTCGGTAGATGGACATTGCTCCTCAGTAAACTTAAAGTGAGCCGCAAGGGGGTTACTTACTTTCTTCGACCCGTCCATCCCGAAACGCTGAAGTACCCGATGAATGTACTTCTTTTGGGACAAGTGTAGTAGCTTGGACTCTCTCTCTCTCTCTCTCTCTCTCTCTCTCTCGGATGATCTCCATGCCAAGAATAGTCTTTGCTGCACCCAAATTATTCGTAGAGAAGGCTGCGCCCAGTTGGCGCTTCAACTCTGCTATCCTGGTGGCATTCCGATCCACCAACAGCATGTCATTAACATAAAACAACAAAATGATGAAATTATCCTCGATGAAGTACCTCACAAAAACACAATAATCCGACGTCATCCGTACATAGCCATGCTCCCACATAAATAACTCAAACTTCATGTACCATAGCCTCGGAGCCTATTTTAGACCATACAAGCTCTTCCTCAACCGGCAGACCAAATGTGACTTTCCCTTCTTATAGATCGCTCTGGCTGCTCCATGTACAACTCCTTCTCAAGATCACCATAGAGGAATGTTATTTTCACGTCCATTTGCTCGACCTCCAAGTCAAAACTGGCTGCCAATGCTAGCACCACCTGTATAGACGACTTCTTGACGACTAGCAAAAAGATCTCATCATAATCTACGCATTTCCGCTAACCGTAGCCTTTAACTACCAGCATCGCATTGTATCGAGGGCGAGTAGCATCATCTGTCTGCTTCACTCAGAACACCCATCGATTCTTCAAAGCCTTCTTTACCTTTGGCAATCGTACCAGATCATAAGTAGAGTTGACCTCCAAGGAACTCATCTCCTTCTGTATGGCCTCCATCCACTCCTGCCTGTGTTTGTCTTCCATAACCTCTGTGAAACTTTTGGGTTCTCCTTCGTCAGTCAGTAGCACATATTTATCCGGTGAGTATCTCATAGATGGTCTACGCTCTCTATCGCTCCTCCTCAACGGAACCACTGTTGTTGGCTATATATCTACAGTCTCCTCCCCTCCAGAAAATGCCTCCTCGGCATGCTCATCCTCCTGAGGGTCACCCTAACCACCATCAGCAGGATGATGATCAAGGTTGGGATCAACTCCATGTACAGGCTTCCCCATATCTGGATCCTCTGCGATATCCTCTGGAAGCTTCTCGAAGCGAAATGGCTCTAACCCAGGAAATTCCTTAGCCTCAGAAGGCATCTCGAAATCCTGAGTGTTGGTCATGGTCTGATCCTCGACGAATACCACGTCCATGCTTCTGTAGAGCTTTCTTTCCATTGGATCGTAGAGTCTATAGCCAAACTCATCCCAACTATAGCCGACAAGGACGCACCGCCTCGTCTTTGGATCAAGCTTGGATCTCTCGTCCTTCGGTACATGCACGAAGGCCTTAAAACCAAACACTCATAGGTGATTATATGACGGCTCTTTGTCATACCATACTTTGTCAGGCACATCACCCTGCAAAGGAGCACTAGGAGATAAATTAATAACATAAGCAGCTGTGTAAAGTGATTCACCCTAATAGCTGCCTGGCAAGTTTGCTTCTGACAGCAAACATCGCACCCTCTCCATTAGCTTTCTATTCATTCGCTCCGCTACACCGTTGAGCTGTGGTGTCTTTGGTGGAGACTTCTGATATCGTATTCCTTGTTCTCTGCAATAAGCATCAAAGGGACCGATATACTCATCGCCATTGTCTGACCGAAAACAAAGTAGCTTCTTGCCTGTCTCCCTTTCAACAGAGGCCTGAAACTCCTTCAAGTGGACAACACCTGATCCTTGGTCTTTAAGATATAGACCCAAACCTTCCTGGAATAGTCATCAATAATTGTTACAAAATAAGAAGCACCACCAATAGATTTTACCTTCATAGGACCGCAGACATCCGAGTGAATCAACTCAAGCAACGCCGGCTTCCTTGAACTTGGGTGACTTTGGAAAGATACCCTATTTTGCTTCTCCGCCAAAGAGTGCGTGCACTTCTCTAACTTTGTAGATTTTAGCCCTGGAATCACCTTTCTGTTCACCAAGTAGCTCATCCCCTTCTCGCTGATATGGCTGAGCCGCCTCTTCCACAACTAAGGAGACGCATCAGTAGCTGCATTAACCTCCTGTGCCCCCTGTGCGCACCCTTTCATATAGTAGAGTCCGGACCTTTTGTTCCTCTAGCAATCACCATCAAACCTCTAAAAATCTTTCACTGATTATTCCTGAAGAGACTGAAGAAATCCTCGTCATCCAACCTTCCAACCGATACCAGGTTGAAATAAATATCAGGGACATGACGGACATCTTTGAGAACAAGAACTGCACCTATCTTTGTCCTCAAATGCACATCTCTAATGGCAACCGTCTTTGACACATCTCCATTGCCCATCTTCAATACTCCACAGTCGCCTATTGTGTATGTAGCAAATAGTGCCCTGTTGTGAGATACGTGCGCTGAAGCATCTAAGTCCACCAGCCAAGAGTTGTTATCGTAGGCGAGGTTCATAACCATCTCATCACCTACAATGATCACGTCCCCTCCATGTGTCAAGGCCATCGCTGTAGTGTTCTTATTTTGCTTTCCCTTATCGTCCTTCTTCTCGCTCTTCCTAACAAAACAGTTTCACTTGATGTGGTCCTTCTTACCACAATAGTAACACTCGAGTCCTCGTACCGACCCTTGGACCTTCTCCTACTTTTGTCTCTGCCACCGTCTGGACCCCTGCTTTTACCGCTTTCGCGGCTCTCTGAAACAAGCACCTCTGAGTGGGATATGGATGAAGTGCCCTGAGAACGTCTCCGCATCTCTTCGTTAAGTACCCCGCTCATTGCAAACTCCATACTGACCACGCCTTCCAGAGTAGAAGCTATCACAGACACTCGTATAGTCTCCCATGAGTCTGGAAATATACACAATAGCCATAGTCCCTGAACCTCGTCGTCGAAATTGACTCATATCGAGAATAGCTAGTCAACCATGCCCTGGACCTCACTCAAGTGATCCGTAATAGATGTTCCATCTTTGTACCACAGACCCATCATCATCCAAATCAGGAATAATTTATTTACTCCGGTCTTCTTCGCATACAAAGATTCCAGCTTATCCCACAGTGTCCTCACGTGCTCAATACTGACAACGTGGTTGTACACGTTTTTGTCAACTAACTGCCTGATGTACCCACACACTTGTATATGCTCAAAATTCCAGTCATATTCGAATTTGTCATTGGGCCTCTCGAAAGCAAATACCGACAGATGCAGCTTCTTGACAAATAACAGATCCTTCATCTTGTTCTTCCAGTAATGATAGTTGGTACCGTTCAGGTTTACCATGTGCACCAGCTTCGCGTCCATCTCTCCTTCCTGGTTTTCTTGTCAACTCCTGACACCCTTCTGAAATTCCAGAACCTGGCTCTGATACCACTTTGTTGGGAACAAAAGTGCGAAAACCATTCCCCAAACCAGATAGTAGCTGCAAGAGAACCGAGCAAAATGCACAAACCAAAAATGACAAAAATAAATCGCAGACAGAGAGATTTTTGATGTGAAAAATCCTTGCGGGAAAAACCACTGGACGATCGGAGTCCAACCCTGAAAAGCCTCCACTAATGGAATAAGAAATACACCCACTCCTTACAAATTTCTCACCGATCCAAACATATCACCACAACTCTTTTGGAACAGAAAATAGATTATAACCACGAAGAAAAAGACAACAAGAAATAGCCGAAACTGATCTTCTTTGAAACGGCCTCCAATTCTCCTTTCTCCTCTCCAATGTTGCAATGACACTCTTGCCACATTTTCTCTCCTTGTTGCTATATTTTTTTTTTTTTTGAGAGAGATATATTTTAGGGCCAGGAGACTCCTATATATAGCCTCAAACCCACAACTAGCATTCCATAGAAATATCCAATCCAAATCCATTGATATATTCCTATTATATTTAGGAATATCCAATCCAAACCCATTGAGATATTCCTATTATATGTAGAAATATTCAATCCTACTATGGGGTATTTTTTCACATATAAGTTGGGAATCCCACCCCTCCAACAGTGCAGTCAGAGGCTACTCGTCTACGAGTACATGTCTGCAGGCTCCTTGGACGCTCACCTCTTCCAAGATGGGTGCACGTATCTGAACTGGGGGACTAGGTACCAAATCATTCTCAGGACGGTAGGAGGACTAGCTTACCTGCATGAGAAGTGCAGAGAATGCATAATACACTGCGACGTCAAGCCGGATAACGTTCTTCTGGTCGAGGAGTTTTGCTCGAAAGTGTCAGACTTTGGCATGGCAATGCTGTTGGGGTGAGACTTCAGCCGCGTGTTAACAACGATGAGGGGGACAGTAGGCTATCTTGCACCCGAATGGATATCGGGCTCACCGATCACACCCAAGGTCGACGTTTACAGCTTCGGGATGATGCTATTCGAGGTAGTTTCGGGCAGCAGGAACACGAAGACCTCCGAGGAAGAAGAGGGTCACTACTTCTATCCATCTTGGGCAGCAAGATAGGTGATCCGAGGGAATGCGATGAGATTATTGGATCCAAAATTGGAAGGCGTTGCCGAAGTGGAGGAAGTGAACAATGTCTGTAACGTGGCTATTTGGTGCATCCAGGACTCGGAGGATCGCAGATCGTCGATGGGACAGGTTGTGCAGATATTAGAGGGAGTTTTGGATGTGAACATACCTCCACTTCTAGCATCTCTTCAGAATCTCCTCCCACAAGATCAAGATCAGGAACCAATTTATTATTCACAGCCTGAAGAAGAAGAAGAAGAAGAAGAAGAAGAACAAGACTCAAATATTGTTGTGTCACAAGGATCAACGTGATAGTTTCTACTAGTTCAATGTCCAATGCTTTATATAACGTTTTCTGAACACAAGCATCTCTTTTTTTATTTAAACATTTTGAAGTGATGATAGGACTATATATATATGGACATCATGTAGTCATGCTTTGGAAGGTTTGTATTTTATTTTATTTTTATATTTGGTTGGGTATTTGTATATTGTCCGGATAGAAATATGACACAACATTGCATGGACACGGGAACATGGGGCAAGACACTAGCTACATGTCAGTGTATTTTTGCAGTGTATGTGTCAATATTCCATAAGTGTCTGATAAGACGCGATAAAAAGATGCAGCCCTAATTTTTTTACGTCCGTGTGTTTCGATGGGCTTTGAATAAATGCAAAATTTTCTACATCTATATGATAGAGTTCATTGTAAAGTAAGTACTTTGGACCTTGATCAATTTTGTTACCCTTGGTTTTATGTTCCCATATTCCTTTCGTGTTTCTATTGATACTGCATATTTTCCCTTAGGGTAGACTGGAATAGGCTTGGATTACATAAGCTAAACTAAATAGACTTAGAAAAAGGTTTATTAAGTTTAGAAGTTCTGGGGCTTGTTGTTCTGGGACATCATGGAAGATTCTGGAAGGAATAATGGAGGATATAAACCTCTTGCTCCCTACTAAATTCACTTGCATCTTTAACTCTCCTAGATTGACTTACTCAATTGGGGTAATGTAAAAAAAAATCTCTATTGGGATTAAACTATATCATTAAATTGCATTTATGGTGATTAGCTATATATGGTGATTGGCTGACTATATATGGTGATTGGAGTATTGGAATTAAATTGTATTTATGGTGATTGGCCATGTTACTTAGGCCCCAAGTTAATATGTTGATGTATATATATGTAATATCATGATGAATAAAATACCTAGAATATTATCTCCTATCACTTCTTCACATGGTATCAGAGCATGGCGGCTAGGAGATGTTTTCTTTGAGCGGCGGTGGTGGTGGTATGTCGAGCAACGACGGCGACATGACGAGTGGCTGCGGGACTTCTACGCCGGCGGCATAGCGGATTAATCCCACATCCCCGTATTACCTTGGTTCTGATGACAATCCGGGTAATACAATTACGAAATTGGTGTTTCGTGTGAAGAATTATGAGGAATGGTCGAGATCTATTCGGCTTTCTTTACGGGCTCGACGGGCATTTGGGTTTGTTGATGGGTCTATCAATAAACCTTCGGAGAAGGATCAATTGGAGAATTAGTATTGCGTCCAATCGATGCTTGTGCAGTAAATTTTGAATACTATCGACGCTTCGGTGAAGAAGACAATACCATACTTTGAGGAGGCGAAACCACTGTGGGATTCGCTCAATGTTTGATTTAGCGGACATGCGGCTGGTGGTAGACGTGGACGGGGTACTGAAGTGCGTGCGGCAGTGGCAGGACGTGGCTTCGTTGCCACACAGCCGCAGATGGCAGATGATGGTGCAAGCGGTGGCGGTGTGCCGGGATTGACTCCGGACCAATGGCAACAACTTATTTCTATGCTTGGTAATTCTTCGGCCAAATCTCCGGAGGATAATATGGTGGGTAAGTCCATTGCACATTGGATTATTGAAACAGGCGCTTTGAATCATGTTACAGAGAATTTGGATTTATTGTCGGGGGTGACGACAATGGAGGAGTTTCCGGTTTGACTCCCGGACGAACGGACTGCTGTTGCCTCGTGCTGCGGGCATGTTGCTCTTGCACCAGGCGTGGTTCTCACGAATGTTTTATTCGTACCTCAAATACATTACAATTTAATTTATGTGGCCCATCTTATTGATAATATAAATCATGTTGTACAATTCACTAAAAATTTGTGCGTGATATAGGACCCCAGTTTGAGGACCCTAATTGGCGTCGGTGAATGGCGGGACGGACTCTACTACTTTCGTATTGTACCGAAGACTCTGGCCTTGACAGTGACTGGAAAGACTTCTCTGGACATTTGTCATCAGCGACTTGGGCATCCTTCTGATAAAGTAGTAAAGCCACTTCCTGTTGTCAGTAGCTCTAGTAGTTCAGTGAATAAGGCATGTGAAGTTTTTCATCAGGCAAAGCAAACTCGAGGTATCTTTTCTGTCAGTGACTTTCGGGCTGTTATAATTTTTGATTTGATACATTATGATCTTTGGGGGCCGTATCCTACACCTTCTTCGTGTGGAGCTCGATATTTTTTGACATTGTGGATAATTTTTTCGTGTTGTTTGGGTATTTTTGTTGATTGATAAGACTGAAGTATACAAGATGTTCTCGTCATTTTTTCTATGATTGAGCGGCAATTTAATTTCAAAGTTCACATTGTTCGAAGTGATAATGGTACTGAGTTTAATTGTCTGTGCGACTACTTTGCACATAATAGTATTTTATTTCAGACATCTTGTGTAGGTACACCTCAACATAATGGGAGGGTCGAACGAAAACATAGACATATTTTGAATGTGGCATGTGCTTTACTTTTTCAGGAAAATTTGCCAATTTCTTTTTTGGGTGATTGTATTTTGGCGGTTGGTTATTTGATCAATTGAACTCCTTCGAGCATTCTTGGTTTTAAAATCCCCTATAAAATATTATTTGGTGCTCCTCCTTCTTATGATGAATTACGTGTTTTTGGTTGTCTTTGTTTTGCCCAAAACCAAAAAGCTAAGATGGATAAGTTTGCTCCTCGCAGTCGAAAGTATATTTTTATGGGATAATCCCATGGTAAGAAGGGTTAGAAATTGTAAGATCTAGCTACTGGTGATTTTTTTGTCTCTTGAGATGTTAAATTTTATGAGAATGAGTTTCCATATTCTGTTGAAGATGATCGTGGTGATATGGCTCCTCTTGACCTGGCGCCACGTGGCAGCCATCCACGCTGTGCCGTCCAAATCGGACGGTCCGAAACTGACGCGGCTCGGCTCAGCTGAGTCCGAGTCGAACTTTGACTCGGCTCGGCTCGAGGTCGGCTCGGCTTCACCCCGCGGTCACTGACAGGCGGGCCCGACACTGTTCGCTGCGGGAGGCTGACAGGTGGGCCCCCTGTTTGCTGACTGTGCAGAATTAACTACTTTTTGGGTTTTTTTTCAGAAATTAGTTTTTCATTCAGTTTTTCATAATTAACTCAAAATAAATGCTAAAAATAATCAGAAAATTCCCAAAAAATTCTAGAAAATATATTTTATTATTTAGAACCTAAAATAAAAGTTTGGGATATTTTTAGTTTGAATATAAAATAAATTCTTCAAAGTCCTAGAAAATTAGTGTTACTAGTTTTTAATTAACTAAAAATTATGGAAAAATCCCAATAATCTAAAATAGCCTAAAATTAATTCTAAATAAATATTTATATAAGTAAATATACTAAAAAAAATTATTTTCTAATTAACTAAGAGAATACTCTAAATAAATTTAACATCTATAATAAATATAATAATATAAAATATACACAAAATACCTATTTTGGGTGAGGGAGTTTACAATCGTCGTGCAGGACAACGCTGCTGAGACCAAGGCCGTCGTGGAAGATGCGGCAACGGAGGCCGCCGTGGCGGTTGCAACAGCAGAGGATAAGGCGGCGGTGGTTGTGTCGAATGGTGAGAATGCACTGGGGCGTGGCATGCATACCAAGATTTCGTTTGTGAAGCTCCGTGACTTTGTTACAAATACAATACGAAAGTTGTCTTTTAGTCCTCCCTCCCAACTTTCTACCACGTCAAATTATTCCTCAGGTACTCCTTATCCTATAGCACATTTTTTGAATTGTGACCGATTTTTTCAAGGATACAGGAATTTTCTTGCAGCGGTAACTGCAGGTATAGAACCGACCTCCTTTAAAGAGGCAGTTAAAGATGTAGGGTGGCGAGAAGCTATGCAGAAGGAGATACGGGCGTTGGAGGATAGTGGTACATGTACCATGGAGATGCTTTCGGCTGAAAAACTTGCTCTGGGGAGCCGGTGGGTGTACAAGATAAAGTATAACTATGATGGGAGTGTTGAGCAGCTTAAAGCCCGTTTGGTGGTTTTTGGAAATCATCAGGTTGGAGGGATTTATTACACTGATACTTTTTCTCCAGTTGCAAAAATAGTTATTATTCGTACCTTTTTAGCTGTAGACGCAGCAAAGAATTAGGAACTACATCAGATGGATGTTCACAATGCCTTCCTACATGGAGACCTTAGAAGTGTATATGAAACTACCACCTGGTTTCCAAACCAACCACCCTGGTCAGGTATGTCGGCTTCGAAAATCTCTTTATGGGCTTAAACAGTCACCTCGTTGTTGGTTAACGAAGTTGGCATCTTCTTTGCGGGAGTACGAATTTTGCCAATCGTAGTCTGACTATTCACTTTTTACTCTTCATAAGGGCGATGTTCATATAAATATTCTTGTGTATGTCGACGATTTGATTCTCTTTTGCGATAGTTCTGCTGCTCTTACTGCCTTTAAGAATTATTTGAGTACATGCTTTCACATGAAAGACCTTGGGGTGATGAAGTTTATTCTTGGTGTTGAGGTAGCTCGAAGTACGGAATATATCAACGAAAATATACACTTGACATTATCTCTGAGACATGATTGTTGGGGGCAAAACCCGCAAGCTTTTCCATGGAACAACATCATCAACTGGCACGCTCTACAAGTCAACTTTTGTCTGATGGGAAAGCATATAGAAGGCTTGTGGGATGGCTGATTTATCTTTCGTTTACTCGACCGGATTTGGCTTATACTGTTCACATCTTATTACAGTTTATGCATGAGCCCCGGCGTGATCATTGGGATACGGCTTTGAGGGTTGGTAGATATCTGAAGGCTTATCCCGGTCAAGGCATTCTTCTTCGCTCTGACTGTGATTTGCGGCTCCGGGGGTGGTGTGATTCTGATTGGGCGAGTTATCCCATCACACGATGCTCTTTGTCTGGTTGATTAATTTTTCTTGGTGATTCGTTCATCTCTTGGAAGATGAAAAAACAGGTGACGGTGTCCCATTCTTCGGCCGAAGCAGAATACCGTACGATTGCGGCGGCCACGTGTGAGCTTAAGTGGCTCAAGGGGTTGCTTGGCAGTTTGGGGGTACAACATTCGTTTGCTATGGATTTGTTTTGTAATAGTCAATCTGCTTTACATCTTGCGCAGAACCCTGTTTTTTATGAGCGCACAAAACACATTGAGGTGGATTATCATTTTTTGAGGGATGATGTTCTTACTGGAGTTATTCGTCCATCTCATGTGCCAACAGATAGGCAACTAGCGGATATTTTTATCAAAGCTTTGGTCAAACGACAATTTGATTTTCTTTTGCACAAGTTGGACATTTGTGACTTGCATGCTCCAACTTGAGAGGGAGTATTGGGATTAAACTGTATCATTAAATTACATTTATGGTGATTAGCTATATATGGTGATTGGCTGGTTATATATGGTGATTGGGGTATTGGGATTAAATTGTATTTATGGTGATTGGCCATGTGACTTAGGCCCCAAGTTGATATGTAGATGTATATATATGTAATATCATGATGAATGAAATACCTAGAATATTATCTCCTATCACTTCTTCACAACCTCTTCCATAATTTGCGTTTTTCCAATTAAAGATCCTTGGATTTAAAAAATTCTCGTATTTTATATTTGGTGCATTTTGCACCCAATTTAATTTTTTGCCGTTAACGGACGACAAATTTGACATAAAATGACTAATATGCTCCTCCCAAATCCTAATCCTAATAATAATCATAATCATAATCATATCCCTAAACCTAATCCTAACCCTAACCCTCTCTCCCCCCTCCTTATTCTGCGGTGGTGGTGGGGGGGGGGGCGGCGGCTCGGGGAGGAGAGGGGGTGAGGCGCGGGGTGGAGGGGGGGCTTGGGCCGAGGGGGGCCGGCACGGAGGAGCTGCACGCGGGAGGCCGACGCAGTGGCGACGACAGGGGAGCTTGCACCCTGGTGGCGGCCTCGGGGGCGACTGCGGGGGAGCTACGGGGAGCGCGGTGGAGGAGGGGGGGCTGAGGGTCGGGTTGGTGGTGGTGGTGAAGATGGTGGTGGGGGAGGAGCTGAAGGAGGAGGAGGAGGAGGAGGAGGAGGGTTAGGGGGGGAGGGGAAGGGTAGTTTAGGGTTTTTATTTTTTTAATGATATTTTTTTACGAAAAATGAACGAGAGGGACTATTTCGAGCAAAAAATTTAGAGGGTATTAATTTGCTAACGAGACAAATTACGGAAGGAGTTTTTTGCAATTTACCCTACTCAATTGCCACTAATAAGTTTAGGGCATCAAGTTGAAAAACATGAATAGTTGATGATATCAAGTTACAAATTAGCCTTTGTTTTTTGATATAAAAGAAAAATAGCAAGAAAGAAAAATGATTCTCCCAACCCACACAAGGATTCACTTTTTCTTTCTAATTTTCTTGACCTTTCCATATATAATTTTTTTTGCTCAAAAATACAATTTTCATAATAAAAAGAGAGAGAAAAGAATTAATTTTTCCCCTTCTAGCGAACCAAACTAGGCCTAATAGTGCAAGCAAGAAAAGCTGTCTTAGGCTATTTCCAATTCATTCTTAAAAAAATTTCACAATAATAGGCTCCAACTTTCTTGGCCAGCTATAGCATATAGGAGACGTTCCTATAGTTGTGCCATGTTACATATGTATATACGCATGCAAAATACAGAAACTATCCAAAAGATAACAAAATTTAATTTAATTCAATATAAGATAATAAGTATGTAAAATTATAAATAAGATAAATTGTCGTCAATGTTGTTGGCGACATACACTCATGTCGTTAATAGTATTGGCGACATGAATGCAATGCCTTTTTTCGTGAATTGGACAACTTAGTACGGAACTATTTAGTGACACATTTTAGTGACGAAGTAAAAAATTTGACGAAATAAAACTTTTAGTGACGAATATTAGTGACAAAATTGGACTTTTAGTGACGAACTTTTGTATTCACCATTTTTCGTTGACGACATGAATGCAATGCACTAGTGACACCAATTGCATTAACGACATGAACGCATTTTTTTTTTGAATTTTTCGTGACTTGGATGACTTGGAACAAAAATTTTGGTGACGTATCTTAGTGACGAAATTGGACTTTCATGAACAAAATAGGAATTTTAGTGACGAATGTTAATGACGAAACTAAAATTTTAGTGACGATTTAAAAAAAAAATTTACATACTTATTATCTTATTTATATTTGCAAAAAATTCTATTATCTTTTTGAAATTTTTGTGTGCTAAATAGATAATATACTATTCATATGTATCCATGGTCACAAAATATATATATATATATATATATATATATATATATATATATATATATATGTGTGTGTGTGTGTGTGTGTGTGTGTGTGTGTCATTGCCTTTGCCATTGCCATTTACCAAATATTTAACTAAATCACTAAGACAAGAATTTGAAGCAAAAGAGATTAAAATATAGAAACTTTTACTATACTACAGAATTTACGACTTTATGGATGGTGAGAAACAGACGAGACCTCCTCCTTTATATGGCCTCAAGGGAATGTTCCACTGCAAAAATATCTAAAACATAGATGAAAAATGGATGACGCACCAAGTTTCTTGCTAAATAGCAAAGGACAGATGATATAATAGCGACAGATGATGAGCGAGTTCCGCGTGCCTCCATGCGCCCCTGAGCTCTGCAGCCTCCGTATTCCCCCGAGCTCCCTTTGATAGCCTTCACTATCATCCATTTCCAGCAAGACAGAGCCTCTGCAGCCATACATGGGTTCAAAATCAAATGTTTGATTTTCCCTAAATTGGTCTGGAATTGCCCTAAATTGATTGATGGATATGTCGTAAATTTGTCGAGATTTGCTATAATACTGAAAATAGAATTTGCCCTAGTATTAATTAGTCAACATTAATTAATATTTAGTTAAAATTTTAAATTTAATTTATTTTCTTAATTAGTATTAGATGTTAGTATAATAAAATTTTATATTAATTTTTACACTTAGATTTGGACTTATGTTGTATGACCACGAATACGATACGACATAGTAAATAAGAACACGATAGACTTGACATATATTTTGGTGTGTCTGTCATATATATGTATTTGTTGATTTTTTTTATATATCCTACTCGACAAGACTAAAAAGTTCGCATGTGTCCGTACTTTCTAGATTTGACTATAACAAGTTCGGATTATATAATTATTAGTAATTAATTAATAAAGAAGAAAATTTATTATTATTTGATATTATTTATTTATTTTACCGTACAATTATGATAAATAATCAGTTAACCAATTTTTTTAATTAATATTAATTAAATGTAACAACTATACATTTTTATTAGTTAAACTAATTATTATAATTATAATTTTATTATTATAATACATTCTCTTTGTTTTTATTTTTTTAGACAAATCAAACACTTTTATCTACTACCAGAGAATAAAAAAGTACTTGGGGTTCCATACTTGAAAGTACAAATCCAAACATAACTCCAGTTACGATCTATCAAATACACCGGACTACCAAACTAGTACACGGTATGCTCCCTCCACCTTACGGAGGAATAGAGCAATACATATGCAGCGAGTACAACAGACTAGATCCACTGACGATTTTCATTCTGACCTGGGAAATTAAGAGGAACAGAGGTGCACTACTAATGAGATCACAAGTGTTTAACCACTAATCATTAACTGAAGTACTGAAAAACTACAACGTGTTGGTCATTAGAGAACACACTAGAAACCATTCCAAATTAAATCAATAATCTCTTCGACAATGAAAAATGAAAGGGTCTTTGTTCAAGTACATCAAGCAAACAACTGAAAATTGAGCTTCCGCTAAATTTACAAGCTTGCAAATGGTACAAAAACAAACAACACAAGAAAAGAAAAATGCAATATCATATAGGGGTATATCAATCTCATTTTCTTCATGCATATAGAGGATCCTTAGTCCTTACATATTAATCTCATCAAAGCGGAACCATCAACTGCCTTGGACTAAACTAATGAAATATAAAAATAAAACTTATATAAATGTTACAAGTAATTAATATGTAAATTATTTCTTAATGCATAGAAAGGATCCTTAGTCCTTACATATTAATATGTAATTAATATGTAAATATAACCTATATGCTGGTTACAAATAATTACTTTCCGTCCTGCTTCACCAAAATGGCATCTTGATGATACATATATATTCAATCCTTGGAAGTAGTTGATCAAGAAGTGCTTTTAGGTCGAGAGCTTTAAGTCTGGGGAGAATTTGAAGTGAGTTCCGAGTAGAAAACTATGTTCCCCGGATTGTCTGCAAGTAGTCGAAGCGCTCTTGGCATAGGAGGGATGTTGACCTCGACAACCCCTTCTAGCATCTGAACAACCTGCCCCATCGACGGCCTAGAATCCGCGTTGTCCTGAATGCACCAGCAAGCAACCTTACAAGCTCTGGTGACCTCTTCCGCGTTAGCATCGCCCTCCAATCTCGGTTCCAACAAGCTCATCATGGCTTCCCCTTCCATAAGTTTGGTAGCTGCCAGAATAGGTAAGAAGCCAATTTTGCTTTCCTCGCCCTGGTCCAAATTTCTCTTCCCGGAAATAATCTCGAAGAGCATCATCCCGTAGCTGTAGACATCGGCCTTGGCCGTGATGGCCACTCCCGAGATCCATTCCGGCGCGAGATACCCTATGGTCCCTCTCATCGTAGTAAGAACGCGACTGAAGTCACGACCCACAAGCTTAGCCATGCCAAAATCGGCCACCTTCGGTACCAAGTGAGCGTCCAGAAGTATGTTCTCCGGCTTGATGTCGCAATGGATGATGCAATCTCTACATTGCTCGTGGAGGTAGGTCAGACCTCGAGCGGTTCCGAGAGCAATTTGATACCTCGTCTTCCAGTCCGGAACAACTGCAGTTGCACCACTATTGTGTTGAAACAAGTGGGTGTCCAGAGAACCATTGGGCATGTACTCGTACACGAGTAGCTTCTCCTTCCCTTGGGAGCAGAACCCGTGAAGCCGGACTAAGTTAACATGCTGAACCGTCCCGATCGTGCTCACCTCGGTCCGGAACTGCTTCTCTCCCTGCCTAAGCCCTTCGAGTTTCTTCACAGCAACGGCGGTGGAGTTTGGCAGAATGCCTTTGAACACGGATCCGAAAGCTCCTCCCCCCAATTTCTCCGAGAAATTATTCGTAGCACGCTGCAAATCGCTATATCTGAAAGCCAACAGACCTCCGACCACTGCCTTGGCCATTCCTCTTCTCCTCCTCCTCCTCCTCCTCCTCCTCCATATCAGCACCCAAACAACCACCAAGAGTATCAAACAACCGGCGACTCCACCTGCAGTGACAGCCCTGATAACAGTCCCCTTGTTGCTTTTAGGACTGTCTATGATCTCTGAGGCAGCGAGACGGAGGAAGAGTGTTCCTCCGCTCGAGCTAACCTGTTCTTGGAGATCAAGCAGATCATCGTACCAAACCAAACAGCCACTGCTACTCCCGTAGGAATAAGCAGTACAAGAACAATTGTTCAAGCAAGCTTGCTCGCAATCCGAAGCACTCCCGGCCTGTACTAAAGTCTGAGGATGGTCAGGCAACCTCGTGTTAGACATGGCATAAAACTTATCCTTCCCCACTGATCCGTCGACGGAGCTGTTTCTGCTGCACTGCAACGGAGTGTTCCTCACGCATCCCTCGGACCGATCGCCCAAGTCCCAGTTGGTGGGCAACTTCTCGCTGAACCCTCTGAGGCAATTGCAGTAGGGCTTCACGTTCTGGTTGCAGCTACCGTAAGGCCCGCAGAGGGAGTAGACGTCGCACTGCTGCAGCGGCCGCGAAAAGAAGACGTTCCACTTCTGGCTGTCGGGTTGCCACATCTGCGTTTGGACCTGGCCGGAGACGTCCATTATGTGCCTAACGATGATATAGTCGTTCTTGACGGTATACGTGAAGTAACTCTCGGTGGTATCGTTAACGTACCAGAAACCGAATTTGTCCTTCTGCCCCTGAGCCAACTCGGGGACCTGGCTGAAGGAATGGCCGTTCCAAGGCCCGCTGGTCCAGTACTGCTTGGAGTTGTTCCATATATTGTAGTACTCGATAGTATGGTCGAGCTCGTGATGGTACAAGCCGGAGGAAGGGTCCTCCGTGCTCTTCCAAGAAGTCAGGTGCTGGCTCACTCCAGTGACCTTGTTCAGTCCCAGCTTGCCGCCGGGGAGCCAGGTATCCGTCGGGTTGTCGAGGCTCTGCCAGAGAGTGGTGTTTGGGTTCGACGTGTCTCGGATTACGAGGTTGCCCGTGTCGAGGAGGACGGCAACTGTTGTCGTCGAGGATGTGTAATTGGCTAGTATATTGGTGGACCAGATGTTGGGGTTGGAGCGGTTGGAGAGGACGAGGTTGCCGCCAGCGGAGATTTTGAGCTGGGTTGTGTTTGGGTCGGTGATCGGGGTGTCCCTGCTGGCGACCCAGACGGGGGTCTGTTTGGAGATCTTGTTGTACCAGATGCCTATGTAATAGTAGTTGGGCTTACCTGGCTTGAAGAAGCCGAGGGCGAACTTGCCGCCATCGGATATCAACTTCTGCGTGCCGGAGAGTGTCTGGTTGCTGGAGATGGAGTTTGATGCGGAGGAGGGATTGAGAGAGGAGAGGAGGAGGAGGAGGAGGAGGAGGAGGAGCAATGGTTTCATGAGAGGAACTAAGTGAAGGTTAGGGGGTTGTCAAATTTAGGAATGAATGGTTTGGAAGCGGAAGTAATTCATCTATATTAAGAAAATCTTTCGTTGGAAGAGGAAATTGTCGCCCTTAATATATGCTCACGGAATATGAAGTTTGGTTGCAGCCTATGTTGAGAAATAGTTATTTAACCATGGCTAACCTAGTTTGCATTTATCAATAAAAAAAAAGCTTCACAACATTGGTGCCACTATTTGAAATTGTTATTTAATACACACAAAATTTGAGCAAAAACTTGCAAAGGACAATTTGGTAATTTGAAATGATTAAGATTTCTGAGAAAAATATAGCATTAGAAATATCCAACGACTTATCCAGAAAAGTCCGACCAAAACGTCCCTACACCATACACTATTTTCTACGGAAAAAGTTATCATTCCATGACTTTGACTTCATACGTTAATAAGTTGAATGCCGTCCTCTCTACGCTGACCCAACAAGCCACACGGGCTCAGTGTGTAATGGACCAAGCGAGTATGATCAACGTCGTTCTTGATCGGCCTGGATCCTGTCGACGGATCGGACCAACTCGGCCCACAAAAAAATACGAATACGAATTTGACCTGGATCAAAGAAATTGGTCCAATAATCCGGCCCGAACTAGCTTGAAAAAAAAATGGGTTCGTAGAGTTCTCGTACAACAACAGTTACCAGGCTAGCATTCAGATGACACACTTCGAGGCACTTTATGGGAGGAAGTGTCACTCGCCCAAATGTTGGAGTGATGTTGGAGAGAGACGGATATTGGGACCAGGGTTAGTGGTCAGTACAGTCGAGAAGGTGAAGCAGATACAAGGTCATCTTCGGACAGTGCATGACAGGCATAAGCATTGGGCAGATGCACATCGTCGACCTTTAGAGTTCAAGGAAGGCGATTATGTGTTCTTGAAGATCTCGTATACGCGTGGTACCATCAGATTCGGAGCCAGAGGCAAGCTGAGTCTGAGATACATCGAACCATTTGATATTTTGGAGCGTGTTAGCGAAGTGACATATCTTCTTGCATTGCCTCCATCACTAGAGGGCGTGAATGACGTATTTCACGTATCGTAGTTGAGGTGATACGTAGCTTATCCGAGTCATGTAATTGACCATTCAGAGATTACAGTAGGGCCGAGTCTGTTTTATGATGAGCAACCAGTTGATATTCTCGACCGTAGCGCGCGAGAATGTGTTGAGAGGGCAGACGATTCGGCTAGTCCGGATAGCATGAAAGCATCATTCAGTGGACGAATCGACTTGGACGAAAACACCATTCGGAAGCATTTCTCTCATTTATTTGAGGATCAGGTACGCATTTACGTACCACATTCCAATACTCGTACCTACTTCAATTCTCATTTCTTGATCGTGTCAATATTTTTAATTTCGAGAACAGAATTTTTCTAAGTTGGAAAGAATGTAAACCCCCATATTTTTATTTATTTATTTATTTTAGCTAGTATTTTAATAATTATCAGTATTTAAATTTAAAGTTTTTATTTATTTATTCTTGATATCCTAGTTATAATATCACCATTGTTATTATTATTATTATTATTATTATTATTATGCTTCTTAGATTTAGTTACTATATATTAGTATTAACCTTAAATTTATAGACTAATATAAACTCCTTTAATTTGAATGTTAAAGCCAACTCACGCCAGGACCCAACCTAGGCTTAGCCTTCACATGAGCTAGGAGCAGTAGCAGCATCTAGTTACACTTCAACAAAACTTAGCTAACTTTTTGCATCAGACCTATATTGAGCCAAGGAAAGCCTAATGCTCATTGTGCATGGTGCTGTGCACACAACCCCACCTCCATCTATACTGTTAAATCCCTATTCTCTTTTATGCAAGCCCTTGAATACTACAAAAATACTGTTAAATAGCGACGGATCTAAATGACGAAAAATAATCTGTCGCTGAATCAGAGACAGACTTTCGATGGAATTACAACTAATTTATTTATATAAACAAATTATATTATTTTTTGTCAATAGTTCGTCGCTAATCCGTCGTTATCTTGTCGAAGACCCTAAGACCGTCGACTTTCCAACAATTTTTCAGCGGACCCACAAAAGAAAGAAGGATGGGAAGCTCGTAGATGAGCGGGCCGCCGAAGCATATGTAAGTTATCTTTATAAAATTTTATCAATTTAATTAGATTATTTTTATAATTTAATTAGATTCTAGATTTCTAGGTCAAAATCGTCAATTATCTAAGAATCAAATAGGTTTAGAGTTAAGGAATGGTCCGATACTGATTTCGGTTCCGATACTTTGAACATTGGTTAATATCCTATTTTAAGATATCATGGAAATCAAATATAGCAAATATAACTCAAATTATATACATATACTATGATATCAAGTATCTAATATGACACTCTAACCAAAATCAAATATAGCACATATAAGTCTAAAATCTATAACTCTAAACCTATTTATTTAAATAAATATAAGAGACGTATGAGACGTTAGAGGGGGCGCTGAGAGAAGTACGCCGACTGAGAGAAACGATCGGTGGGTACAAGATGTCGGGAGAGGAAAATGCGACAGCATGTACGGTACCAGATCGTTGGCATCCCAGCCGTCGGTTCTTTCCAGATCTACCCCGACGGCTACTCACTACTAGAAAAAGCGGGATTAGCGACGCATTTTAGCGACATCAAAGGAAACGTCGCTAATGAAAGATAAATTAGAGACTCCATGTAACAACGTCGCTAGACGTCGCTAAATGGCGACATTTAGCGACTTTTATTATGATTTTAAAAGGTCGAGTCGCTATAAGTTCAATTAAGGTCGCTAAACGTCGCTAATATGTCTAATTTAGCGACGTTTAGCGACGTATATATTAAAAATATTTAGCAACGTGTTTAGCGACGTCTATGACGTCGCTAAAGTTTATTTTAGCGACGTTTTTATTTGACGCCGCTAAACGTCGCTAAATTTTGGTTAATCAGGGCTCAGTTTTCTTTTCCCCCATCTGTCGAAATTTTTGAAAGTTTTAAAAAACTTTTGATTTCCCCCACCCCCCTCTCCGGCGATCAGCTCTCCACGGCGGCGGCTACTCCGGCATCCCCCTCCTCCGCCTCGAGCTCTATGTAAACTCTCTCTCTCTCTCTCTCACAGGACACATATGTGACACTGACACAACACACACACTTGATAGACACGACACACACACAGACACTGACAGACACACACGACACACACACAGACACACACAGACACACACACACACACTGACACAGACACAGACACGACACACACACACACACACACTAACACAGACACTGATCAGGACCTAGGGTTAGGGTTTGTTTTTTTGACCTGGGGTTAGGGTTAAGGTTAGGAGCAACCATATTGATGTTAGATACCATTTTTTGCGTAATCTTTGCAATGCTGATATAATTGATTTGGTATTCTGAAAAAGTGAGAACCAAGTGGATGATATAATGACTAAACCTCTCAAGCAAGCTGCACTTGTGAAGCTTAGAAGAATGCTTGGAGTATGCTCTTCCAATGATGTTGTTCAAGGGTTAACAGAGTTTATCTTTAAACTGTTTCTGCAAATATCAGTTTAAGGGAGGGTGTTAAAGAAATGTTCTTTCGTTTGTCCTAGTCATTAGGAATAATGGAGCATGGAGCAGATATAGATCCAATATTTTAGGAATTGCTTAGTGAGTTTAGTATGTCTGTTCTGTTGGTTTTGTGGTTTAGTTTTAGTGGTTTGCATGCCACCTGCTCTTTTTTTTTTTGCCTATAAAAGGGTTATATTTGTGTTTCAATAAAGACATAGTTTTCATCTTCTTACTATCTTTCCTCTTATCAAGCACTCCTTGCAGTGGTTGAGATCTAAAAGAATTAGACATGTTTTTGGAGAATTTGAGTGGAAAGAACTAGGGTTGAGAAGAGATTTGAGGAAGAAGAAGATGAACTTTATTCAATTTGAATTTTTGGAGGAAAAGTTAGTTACAGCTAAATCGTAAAGCACTAACTATTACATTCCATTTCATGCCCATTCTCGCTACACTCTCAGCTATTTATATTAACTAAGATTGAGGGGAGCTACAACAGTAGTGCCAACTGCTGTGGGGGTGGACAGGAGATGAGAGCAGTCATGATGAGCATATAACAGTGGATGTTGCAACAACCGCATACTTACTGCTATTGGGGGTATTGTTGATCAGTAGGTGATGTGCCTGGTGTACACATCTGTTCTTGGCAGTCTTCGGGCCTGCACAGTTGTAGGCAAATGAAATTAAGTAATATTGGGGGATCGAGTTTGCTACAAATTTGGGTTACGGTAAGAAATTGATTAGGTTGGAAAGTTCGATCCACTGGACGGTGTGGACTGAACTCAGTGAGGATTGTGCACTGATGTTCAATCAGGTTAGTTAGTTAGATGATTGATGATGGTTAGTATATGGTGAATATTAGTGTCAGTTAGTTGTAAGAGTATGATAATTAGATATGACTTTTAGTTTGGTATTCGAATTAGAGGCCATGATGTAGTGTCAATTGTTAGTAAATGTTAAGTTATATATTAAAGGGTGGTTAGTGTTACATGTTAGTTGGGTATTGTTCTCAGTTTGTAGGTAAGTTAATACTTGATGACTGTTAGTTGATAGGTGTATGTGTTAGTTTAAATGGTTAGTTATTTTGAATATTGCTTATTTTAGACTTTGATAAATGAAAGTATGTATTATATCAGTTATGATTTTTATAGTACGGTTAAGTTATAAAATTAGGTGATAAACCACTGTATGTAATAATTTATATGATACATACTGTCATTTTTACAGAAGTATCTAGAAATGGATATGAATTACTATCTGCATCATCGTTCGTGGATGTACAACCGTCATCCTGATGACATGTGCGGTGTGCGGGATAAATTCATTGAGGGTGTACAGCAGTTCCTATAATTCGCCAAGACGTTCCCTCAGTACATGGATGGTACCAAAATTAAGTGTCCGTGTGTGAGATATCGCAACAGGAAATATCATCCAGAAGTGGAAGTCACATATCATTTGTACTCGAAGGGCTTCACGCCGAATTACTATCAGTGGATCGCGCACGGAGAACTTGTGTCTCTAGCATCGGAGTCGGAGCCTTATGTGGAGCCGTATATGGATGTCCACGACCACGATGCTTACGACGACGGGTGGGTGAACATGGTTTATGATGCGGCGGAGCCTAGTTTTAATCCGGACAATTATGATGCGGCGGGACCTAGTTTCAATCCGGACAATTATGATGCATCTGAGGAGGCACCGAATGCCGATGTTGCCAAGTTTATGGAGTTGCTGGAGATTACAAGGACTCTACTATATCCTGGTTGTGAGGATCATTCATCGTTGGAGGTGGTTACAAGATTATTGAGCATCAAGTCCGATTTTAACATGTCGCAAGAATGCTATAATCGACTGATCGATTTGATTATAGATATCTTGTCCGAGGGTGCAAAGTTGCCTAAAGACTTCTATCGATCTAAGAGGATGGTGAGATTTCTCTGGATGAGATACGAGAAAATTGATGCATGTCGTAACGGGTGCACGTTGTACTATAAAGACGACAAGGATGAAGATGCGTGCAGATTCTGTGGTGCTGATCGCTACAAGGCCACTATTAGAGGAAAGTCTGTCGGTGCAAGGAAGCCTACCGATTCGATGCACTACTTGCCTTTGACGCCGCAGTTGCAGCAGTCGTTTATGGTTAAGGAGACTGCAGAAAACATGAGTTGGTACAAGCGAAAACAGATCGAAGGAGTATTGGATCATCCATCCGATGGAGAAGCATGGAAGCACTTTGATCGAGAGTTTCCAGATTTTGCTTCGGATCCGCGTAATGTCAGATTGGGGCTCTCCTCTGATGGTTTTACCCCATTCGAACTTTCGGGCTCCCAGTATTCATGTTGGCCTGTGATCGTCACTCCGTACAATCTACCGCCTTGGATGTGCATGAAGACTCCGTATATGTTCCTAACCGTTATTATCCCGGGTCCGAACAATCCGAAGAGGAACATCAATGTGTATTTATAGCCTTTGATAGATGAGTTGAATCAGCTATAGGAAGTAGGTGCCAACACGTACGATGTTTCTAGAAAGCAGAATTTTCAGATGAGGGCAGCACTTATGTGGACCATCAACGACTTTTTGGCCTATAGAATGTTATCGGGATGGAGCACCCATGGTCGTCTCTTATGTCCGTATTGCATGGACCGTACTAAGGCTTTCCGTTTGAAACACGGAGGCAAACCGTGCTTCTTCGATTGTCATCGACAATTTCTGCCGAAGGATCATCCGTACCGGAGGAACAGGAATGCTTTTCGTGCGGGAGTTATGGAGAAGGCCAATCCACTGCCAAGGTGGCCCAGATACACGATATGAAAAGAGGTAAAAGATTTACCAAGTGCCATCGAAGAGCTTGCTAAGGGGTACAAGTGTGACAGATTTGGTCGCACCCATAACTGGACGAAGAGGAGTATATTCTGGGATCTGCCATATTGGAACACCAATCTGATCAGACATAACCTTGATGTCATGCATATCGAGAAGAATGTGTTTGATAACATAATTAATACTGTAATTGAGGTAAAAGGGAAGATGAAAGATAATCTGAAGGCTAGGTTGGACTTAGAAGAAATATGTAGACGTCCTGTATTGTATTTGATAGAGGAGGGGAATGGAAAGTTAAAGCAACCTAAGTCAGTTTTCTCACTAGAGAAAGAGGATAAAGGGAGACTTTGTAGGTGGATTCAGGGTCTAAAGTTTCCAGACGGGTACGTGTCAAACTTGAGAAGATGCGTCGATCTCAAGGAGAACAAACTGGCGGGTATGAAGAGCCACGATTGTCACGTATTCATGGAGAGGTTAATTTCAATTGCATTTTGGGAATTCTTACCGCAGGTCATTTGGGATCCATTGACAGAGCTCAGCATATTCTTCAGAGATCTTTGTTGTACTAAGTTGCTCGTCGATCGTCTAGAAAAGCAAGAGAATAACATTGCGGAACACTATGTAAGCTCGAGAAGGTGTTTCCTCCTGGATTCTTCGACTCTATGGAGCATTTGCCAATTCATCTTTCCTATGAGGCACATGTTGGTGGTCCTGTCGGTTATCGGTGGATGTACCCCTTCGAGCGGCATCTGAATCACCTAAAAAGAAAGGTGAAAAATAAGGCACGGGTTGAGGCCTCTATTTGTGAAGCTTATGTTCTCGAGGAGATTATAAAATTTTGTTCGACGTATTTCAAACCGCATGTTGCTACTAATAGAACGAAAGCTCCGAGAAACGACGACATATATCCTCGAGAACCTAATGATGAAATACTCAAAGTATTCAATACGTCCGAAAAGCCTTCGAAAAAAATAAAGAAGAGATATTTGAATGACGATGAGCTAAGGGCTGTTCAGTTGTATATATTACTCAATTGCGACGAGGATGAAGTAGAGAAGCTAGAGGGGTAAGTAATTAATACGTCCACATTTACATTATCTCAATGTAATAGTATAAGCTACTATTATGCTACTAATCAGCAGTTGCTTCATTATTTTTCAGCACATATAATGATGAGTTGAGGTCGGTTAGACCCTACATAACAGACGAAGAAGTAGAACAAGAAATGAGATGCCATTTTCCTTCTTGGTTGAGCGCATATGTAAGATGCTTGGTAATTACTTTTTAATTCTGCACTTGCAAAACAAATAACTTACTATCGCTCCTTTGGTATATAGGTCGATCGTCTAATAACACCCGAGACTGAATCTATTAGAACTCTAACAAAGGGACCAATTACTGTCGTTAAAATATGGCCAAGTTTCTGTGTGAATGGGTTCAGGTTCAAGTCAATAAATGCTCCTATCAGAGACAGCTTTCTGGATCTTGATTCCACGATAAATAGTTGTTTGTGTATCAAATCTTCGAACTACAAAGACGTCGATCCAGGCAATAATTTCTTTGGCATCTTACGAGAGATTGTGGAGTTGACATATAATTATGGCACAGAATCTGCTAATATCGTGCTATTCAAGTGTGAATGGTTTGATCCGATTCAAGATCAAGGTTAGAAAATTGACAAGCATGGCATTGTGGATATAAACTACAAGCGTAGATATCAAGGCTATGAACCATTTGTCCTATCAAGTCAGGCTCAGCTCTTGTACTTCACAACTTATCCAAGACGGGGGACAGCGAGTTCGGATTGGTGGACAGTATGCAAGACTAAAGCTAGAAATACCTTTGACATTAACGAAATAGCTTATCAGGAGGACGATCTACCTCTTGTAACAAATATTGTAGATGTTGACTCAACGGAAGTTACTCATTACACGAGTAATAATGTAGATGATGTAGAATTATTCGAAGAGGAAGAGGAAGAGGAAGACGAAGACGAAGTAGATGAATGTGAGGACGAGGAGGAGGAAGAGGGAGAGGAGGACGAGGAAGGCGAACAAGATGAATTTTCTGAAGATGATTGAAATTAAAAAAATTTGCCTGTAGAATGTAACTAAATTTTGACTGTAGAATATACTATTTTAACGAATATATGTATTATATTTTGACTGTAGAATGCTGTGAGATATGCATCACATTTTGACTGTAGAATGTACTATATATTTGTGTTTTTCTATATTCATCATATGTTGTTATTAGGTATGACATGATAACGCGGAGGATTCGGCAGGTCCCGAGGTAGACAGAGTGCCCCTCCGGTACTGCCTACTGTTGGTTCCGGATCATCGTCGTCCAGTACTCCAGTATATCGATCACTCACATCTCCGACTATTAGGATGAGTAGTTCCAGGAGTGATAGTACTTCCTCATCCAGCGTTCCTCCTGCTGACGGAACCATGGGGACAGATGAGCATGTCGAGGAGGTCATGCCCACGTTGTCCCAACATCAGCAAGATCCTCGTCCATGCGCACCTCCGGAGGAGACGAAGACCGAGATTTGGGCCAACGGTACAAAGTAGGTCAATTAGATGGTTTAGCATCATATATATCGTGTATTTCTTTATTCATCATATATTGACTTTTTCGATAAAAATAATTATCTCTGTATAGATATCGTCCATCGTCGGTTCAGAGATGCCTGGGCCTATTTCTGAGGAACAACTACGGTGGTCCTTGGATCAACTACTCTGAAGCTCCGGATGAGAGAAAGGCAGTTTGGTTTGCGCACTTCCAGGTAAAAGTATATTAAATAAATCCTCTAATTTATGCATATTATATAACTTATCCGTGATGATCACTTACTAAATTATTTATTGTAGCAAACATATTTCTATCCTCCACACCGGGCCGAGTTGATCGAGCGGCTGTTTCCTACCGTTGTCGCCAAGCTTATCCGAGATGCTTTGGATGACCAGAAGGCTCGTGATCGTACTGAAAAACCGATCCAAGGTTGGATCACACCTGAGCAGTGGACTGCGATGAGGGCTAGATTCGACGATCCGGGCTACAAGGAAAGGTCTGAGAAGGCCAAGGCGGCTAGGCGGAATGCTGCCAAGTGGTGTGGTGGCTCGATTCTGATGACAAAACATTTTCGTCGTTTGGTATATTTTTTATTTAAGATATATTATTTTAATATAAGTATGATAAAATGGTAGTAGAAAAAATATTTAAGTTTAGTACTAAATAATATATTTTTAACAGGTACATAAGGGTGAGGATGCAAACATGGTGACCGTCTTCTTGGCCACCCATCACAAGGACGGAAATCTCATTGATGAGAGGGCCTCGCAAACCTATGTAAGTATTACATTACTTTGTGTTAATTTTAATATAACTTAGGCAATTATCGAGTTTACAAACCTTTCTAGGCCGAGTATCCTAGGCTGCGTGAGCGGGCGACTGCTAGTGCACATACAGCTGGAGAGGCTGGTACTTTCTCGCAGCCCGCTCGAGCTCCATCGGCGGACAACCTGTGGGTGACCGCAGCTGGTGGTCTCCAGAGGGGTAAGTACTACGGTACGGGATCCTATGGCGCCCTGGTTGCAACGCAATCATCTAGGGCCTCCCCGACAACTGCGTATTCCACACAGCCCTCGTAGTCGTCGGCTAGTGTCCAGGAGGCCGTTGACCGTCAGATTGCGTCTCTCCGTGACGAGTTGCTGCGAAGGATGGAGGAGCAGCCCCGGTCCTAGCTGCAGCCGGACGATCCGACGCTTATCGCATGATTCGATATGCTCGACCGCAGCATCACGGAGCTCCGGGATTTGACAAATGATCTTAGAACCTCGATAATCCGTAACATCATGGAGCTGCAGGCATGACAGCTATCCATAGGTGAGAGGCTGACGATGATGCAGGATTCAATGGTTTATAGCAGTATGAGGCTGTTATCTACCATGGATTCTTACAACCAGCGACTCGCAGACTTGGAGCGGGTACGGCCTCCTGGTGCGCCTACATCGACACAGACTCCACCGACGTCACTGCCTCCTCCATCGACATCGGTGTCGATTTTACGGGAGCAGTATGAGCTGTTCTTATACTTCAGGCGCGCTAGTGGTCAGCCTCCTGCAGATCCACAGTAGTATAGTTGCTGGATATTTGTATTTTTTGTATTATTTAGGATGAGATTGTATGGATATATATTTGCCGTATTCTTTACGATATTTGCTGGATGCTTTCTTTTCTTCAAATTTTATTATATTATTCATATTAAATATGTTATTTTACTGGTGTTGAATGTTCAACCCAAGGGGGGTGGCAAACCCAGAAATTCAACGGAGGGTTGCTCCGGGTCTATTTGTACAGATTGTGATTTAATAAACTGTAGGAATAATAGTTTGGAAACAATTCAATATTCATTTTTTTTATTTTTTCTGTAAAATTAGCGACATTTTTAGCGACGTTTAGCGACTATACACGTCACTAAAGACGTCGCTAATTAGCAACGTTAAAATACGTCGTTAAGAACGTCGTTAAAAACGTCGTTGTACGTCGCAAATTGCTGACATGGCAGTTATTGCCAGGTCATTAAAGACATCACTGTAACGTCGCTATATAAGTCGCTCATTAGCGATGTATAGCAACGTTAGTCAACGTCGCTAATTAGTGACGCTGCGTCGCTAAACGGCGCTAATTTAGCGACACGTTTAAATCGCTAAAAAACGTCGGCATAGCGACGTTTAGCGACGTTTTTTCTTTCAGCGACGTGCTGGGTTCCGACTTTTGTAAAATGTCGCTAATTACGTCGCTAAAGGTGATTAGCGACATTTTTTTGTCATTTAGCGACATTTTTTAACGTCGTTAATTTGACTTTTTTTGGTAGTGACTCCAGCTCCATCATTGGCCGCCTCCGGCGTTCCTTCTGGTGCGATATCTCTGGAGCAGCTCACATCGACTATACATGAACTACATGGGCTGGTTTGACAGTTGATAGACACCCGTGATGCTGCAGCACCTGCTCCTCCAATGGCATCGATGGGTCCTCCAACTCCTTCGATGGCTCCTTCTACTGCTCCATCCGCCGTTGCACCTGATAATCTATAGAATATTATTGCTATGTTGTGACGCAGTACATGGCTAGCCGACAGCCGCCGCTGCTACTGTCATGCCTCGATCCCACAAGGGTCATTCGTCCTCGCTTAGATCCTTGTGGAACCAATCGTCCTCGCTTAAGGGTGATACCGTGCGAGCCTGGAGTTGCGCTCGCACAAGGTAAGATCGTGCAATGATAGGAACCCATTTAAAACACAAGTTGGAAAACAAATACACAGATAGTTGAACACAAGTATAGGAAGAAAACATGTTTTTCATTGATAATTCAGAGTAATTTATATAGAGTTTACATTTGATGCGCCTCTCGGCTTCTTGGTTTGCATTATAAAAGAAAAACTCAAAAGGTAGGGCGCACTCCATAAGATAAGCCTTGTCGTCCGTACATTATGCCCTTGTATAGATTAAAAGTCCACGCCTCCAAAATTAACTGGCTTCAACTATACTTCAAAATAGAAGAGCTTCTAATGCCTCCTCGTCTATCCACTAGCGTTGCACCATCTGAGTGCCTGAAATAATTGTCCACAACGTGGGTCAATACTCAGCTGTACTGGTGAGCGGGACGAACCCACTCGCCTAAATCAATACTTGCTTATTAGGGGCTAGCATGCATTTAGATAATCTTGCTATTGTGAACTAAGTGAATTCAGTTCATATCAGATGCATGGTTTTAGAGGAAGAAAATAACG
>JAYESA010000003.1:147366264-147386264 GCA_036927795.1 Iris macrosiphon
TCCTCGACCGTCAACGCAAAAGCCCTGCCCTGCTGGGGTATCTTTCTTTATTGGTGCGGGGCATGATATTGTGCCACAGGTGGCCTAGCTCCAACTCTCTGATCCTATGCTCCAACAAATGGATGTGCAGTGGGGCAATCTCGCATCTGGTGAGTAGCAGATCCACAGAACAGATACGCCTTCAGCCTCCTTGTAACCCCCTGATTTTTTAGAAATTTTTAATTTGGATTTTTCACAATTTTCTGTAATTTTCTAGAATTTTCAAGAATTTATTTTAGATTCAAATATAATTAAAAATATCCCAAACTTTTATTTTATGTTCTAAATAATAAAATATATTTTCTAGAAGTTTTTGGGAATTTTCTGAGTATTTTTAGTATTTATTGGGAGTTATTTAGGCTAATAACTAATTTTTAGGACTTGTAGAATTTATGGTGCAAGCTCAGGAATATAAAATGGACCCACGTTATTTTCTAAGGTTTATAATATTATTATATATTTTCTGGAATTATTTCAGAATTTATGGAATAATGTTAGTATTTATTTTTAGTTTTATAGCAAAACTAATTTTTAGAGCTTCTCCTAATTATAGTAGGAAATCTATGAATATAAAATTATCCCAAATATTTTTCTAAGGTTTTTTTGGTTCAAAATATATTTTCTGTAATTTTTCCAGATTTTTATGATTATTTTTAATGTTTATTTTGAGTTATTTAGATTTAAAACGACTTAAATAATATTTTGATAAAGGCAAATCAAAAATAAATAATATAAATAAAACCATTCAATCAGATTCTGACACATGTCAGCCTATAGATATCCATTCAGCCGCAGGTACATCTATCTATATATATATAATATAATAACCCTAATTATCTCATTATTTTAGAGAGAGAGAGAGAGATTTGGGAGAATTGTCATCTAGGGTTTCTTCATCTTCCAGAAGCCATTGCGCATAGCTCCGGACTCCAAACGAGGCCTAGTTTCTTGCGTTAGAACGATATTGAGGCTATTTGGACTGTGACTTGGACTCTGATTCATACCAGCAACAGGACCCCAGGCAAGTGTACCTTGCCAAACTCTGTAGTATTGTTATATATTTTCCTTGCTTTATTATATTGCTGTGCATGCTTAACCTAGGGCCGTGTGACGTACTTAGCGTCCGATTATAGTCGGGTGCCAACACCGTACGCGGAGTTGTGTATTGTCATCTAGACATGGATATTTGTGACCCTCTTTATTCTCGTATTTGTCCTATCAAGTACACTATAACCCAGGACACTTGACACTATTCATGAGACAGAATCTTCCTGAGATATTCATGGTGATTCTGTGTAGGATATATGTTTTATGACATAGACATCATATTCATAGATATTAGATGACTTGCTGCATTAGATATGATCGTGCGTGACATGGACATGGTGCATCATGGACATGAGACGTGTGATTACATTGGGTGGGGAGAGACACACAGGCTACAGGCTGAGTTTATATATATATATAAAACATAGTAAACACATAGTAAACACATAGTAAAATACATAGTAAACACTGCTACCGGCTCCAAGACACAGAGCTTGTAGTGGTCTCAGCCTGAGTTTAGTGATGCTCTTAAATTGCATTTTCACATAGATGGTTATATAGTTTACCCTATTTATTTTATTTACTATTACACTGCATTTTGGCATGTCGATTTATGTACCTTGTTATGTCCCCTGAGGACCTGGATACCGGATTTTGTCCCCAGGACTAGCAGACGAGATCGACCCCGAGTTACACGGGACAGGAGCATTAGCAGAAGATGGAGCAGGAGCAGACACTGGAGTAGTACCAGATCCAGTAGACGATTGACCCCCGAGGGTATCATCTGGGTATAGGCTTTCCCCATACTCGGTATTTGCTGTGGTTATCTTTATTCTTGTATCTTGACAGATGTATCAGACTCATTATTGGGTTATTTTCTCGAGTTTATATCATATTGAGATTGATCTTGCTTTATGATTCTGATATTGTTATATTCATTTCTGTGGATGAGATTAGTATATCTAGACCATTATTATTGTATTACAGCTTAAGTATGCCCCGATGGATCCATTTAATTGGGTTTGTCCATCGGTGTGTGCTGCTGGCCATTGCCACGTGTCTAGTCCCTCGATATTTTGGGACTGGGGCGTGACATAGTTTTTGTGGTGGCCCATGCAGGTCGACGACTAAATTGTTCGGTTTCAACTTAGGAACCGAGCAAGCCTGCAATAAGGATAGGATAAGTTTTTGGATCTCATCCACTTGCTTGAATCGTTCTTGACATCTATATCGGATTCGAATTAATTTCTTGACTTGCCTCCTGCCTTGATTTTCGTGTGCCTCTTATTGTTTATTTTGGTTGTTACTCTAAACTTTTTATTATGTGATTGGTAATTAGAACTTGGCAGTTTGAGTTAATCTTATAGATGGTGACCTAATGATTACCCCTTAGCTTTGAACCGCGTAATTAGTACCCCACCTCGATACAAGTTATCTTTCCTTTCCCTTGAGACTAGTAACCTGTCCATTCTCACTATTGACACATGACCTATGAGCACTATGATTAAGACTTAAGATGACCATTACTTACGTAATACCATAGGAGACCCTAATAAGAGTTCTGTTTTATTTAGATGTGCAAGGTTATTTTGCAGGACCCTCTTAAGACTGTCACAGTATTAGTTTAATTCTTATAAGTTGGGTAATATGTCTCACAACATAGTACCACCTAGCCCTATTGATGAAGTGACTTAGGATGACACAACTTTAGACTTGCATAAGACGACAGTATTTATTCAGACGATAGAATTTAGAGGTCCTTGCCCCCATTTGGTCGACTAGCGACATAGACAAGGAGTTGTATGATAACTGTAGAGATTGTAGAGTCTTTTATTATTGTTGCTTATTTTGTTTCTGTTTGTGAACTCGAATTGATTTGTACCTCCTTTCATCATCATCTAGTGTACTTATAATTTTTGTACTACCTTGACTTATGCTGCTATATTATAGCCTAGTTTTTGCAAGCTTATTCTTTATCAAGCTTGTTCATGACATATGTGTTATTGGGGCCTGATCAACCCCACTAATACAATTGTCTATTCAGAATCAATGTATTATGGTCTGATCAACCTTAGTGCATTTTGGTTCGCTCTTCACACGACTACTTTACGTGGATTGAGATATATAGTTGACTAGTAGACGCATGTACTTACCCTCTAGATATGTCTGAGCAGATCGTATCGGTTACATAACTGTACTAATACGAGCATGCAAACAAAGGATTACCAAAATAGGATTTCAATCCACAACTGCTTTGACAATTCCTAATTGAATTCTTTAAACGCCTTGATCTCAATACTTCTATTCTATTACGCTGCCCTTGAACTCTTTATTATTGGTCTCCGTCTTCCCTTATTTCGGAAAGACGAAACATCGTGCTTGGTATAAATTGATACACAGAGAATACTAGATATACCCCATAGGCCGATCACATACTTGAGGATTATTCTTCGTAATTAAGGACATATCATATATGATATGATCGGCATTGAAGTTCGAGGATTGAATGACATGAGTAAACATATTAAGGAATATTCTCTTAAGGTATATAGCCTTATGTGATAGATGGGTAAATTCTAAGTTGGGTAGTAGTGCATTATCAACTCGAGAGGAATTTCTTTTAGATTGTGATCGAGTAAGATTAAATTGGAAGAGGTTCAAGCCATTTTAATTTTGAGAATTTTAGAAGAATGACTAAGATGATGAGGATTAATGAATTGATATTGAGGACCCAATATTTATACCTTAAGTACATGATTTAAACAATGAAGGTAAAATTATCAACTTGAAATTTAGAGGATAAAAAGATGAAATTTCAGACTTGAACAATGGTGGACTGCATTTTAAATTTTTTTTTCAAGTTGATGATTTGAGTTAAAATAAAAAACTTGATGGTTGGACTACCTATTTGAAATATTAAGGATGTGAATGGAATTTAAGAAGTTGAAGCATACAAAAACTTATAAGTGAAAATAGGAATAATAATGGACTCGAATTACTTCTAGAGGAGATTATGATAATTGGAGATCGTGAGGTAAAATTGATATGCGTATTTAAATCTTGAAGATGATATATGGATTTAATTTAAATTTGGATATGGATAATTTGAAAAAGCGAGAAGAGATAACCATAGGTTGAATTTGATTGGATCAGTGGTCATCTTAACCTAGAAGTGATTACAATGGATATGATTAGGATTTTAATTGTCGCAAGGAGATTGCGATTGACTTGCCTTATGTACACGAAGGACTAACAAATTATGCCTTATTTTAATTTTGAGGACGACATTGTCTTAAGTTGGCTGGATTGTGAAACCCCCTCACCTAAGAAGTAGACCTACTTAGCTTAGATAGTGAGACTAAGGCTAGCTCGAATCCACTTAGGAATAGAACACGATATTTTTTATTTAGTTTTATAACATGGTATCCCTCGGCGCGCCTTACCATTGCTTCGATAATTGGAGCACTTCCCTAGTCATTGCCTTCCTACAAATTCCACACCTTGTCCTAGACATGCCCATCCTCCAATTTTCATCTTTGTGCAATATTTCAATTGTTGGGTGCTTTTATGCAAAAGAGCATTTAGGTGTCCACACTATTGGACATGACACACGAAAAAACCTATTTTCACTCATGTGAATTTCTCCCATGATTTTCGGAATGTGCAACGTGCAACATCGTCCACTCCGTTAAACCTAGCCTTGTAATTTAACCAATACAAATCTTAGACCATCCTTGACTTCTACCATGGCTTAATTTTAATTTCGAGGACGAAATTTTTATAAGTTGGGTAGATTGTAACCCCCTGATTTTTCAGAAATTTTTAATTTGGATTTTTCACAATTTTTTGTAATTTTCTAGAATTTTCAAGAATTTATTTTAGATTCAAATATAATTAAAAATATCCCAAACTTTTATTTTATGTTCTAAATAATAAAATATATTTTCTAGAAGTTTTTGGGAATTTTCTGAGTATTTTTAGTATTTATTGGGAGTTATTTAGGCTAATAACTAATTTTTAAGACTTGTAGAATTTATGGTGCAAGCTCAGGAATATAAAATGGACCCACGTTATTTTTTAAGGTTTATAATATTATTATATATTTTCTGGAATTATTTCAGAATTTGTGGAATAATGTTAGTATTTATTTTTAGTTTTATGGCAAAACTAATTTTTAGAGCTTCTCCTAATTATAGTAGGAAATCTATGAATATAAAATTATCCCAAATATTTTTCTAAGGTTTTTTTGGTTCAAAATATATTTTCTATAATTTTTCCAGATTTTTATGATTATTTTTAATGTTTATTTTGAGTTATTTAGATTTAAAACGACTTAAATAATATTTTGATAAAGGCAAATCAAAAATAAATAATATAAATAAAACCATTCAATCAGATTCTGACACATGTCAGCCTATAGATATCCATTCAGCCGCAGGTACATCTATCTATATATATATAATATAATAACCCTAATTATCTCATTATTTTAGAGAGAGAGAGAGATTTGGGAGAATTGTCATCTAGGGTTTCTTCATCTTCCAGAAGCCATTGCGCATAGCTCCGGACTCCAAACGAGGCCTAGTTTCTTGCGTTAGAACGATATTGAGGCTATTTGGACTGTGACTTGGACTCTGATTCATACCAGCAACAGGACCCCAGGCAAGTGTATCTTGCCAAACTCTGCAGTATTGTTATATATTTTCCTTGCTTTATTATATTGCTGTGCATGCTTAACCTAGGGCCGTGTGACGTACTTAGCATCCGATTATAGTCGGGTGCCAACACCGTACGCGGAGTTGTGTATTGTCATCTAGACATGGATATTTGTGACCCTCTTTATTCTCGTATTTGTCCTATCAAGTACACTATAACCCAGGACACTTGACACTATTCATGAGACAGAATCTTCCTGAGATATTCATGGTGATTCTGTGTAGGATATATGTTTTATGACATAGACATCATATTCATAGATATTAGATGACTTGCTGCATTAGATATGATCGTGCGTGACATGGACATGGTGCATCATGGACATGAGACGTGTGATTACATTGGGTGGGGAGAGACACACAGGCTACAGGCTGAGTTTATATATATATATAAAACATAGTAAACACATAGTAAAATACATAGTAAACACTGCTACCGGCTCCAAGACACAGAGCTTATAGTGGTCTCAGCCTGAGTTTAGTGATGCTCTTAAATTGCATTTTCACATAGATGGTTATATAGTTTACCCTATTTATTTTATTTACTATTACACTGCATTTTGGCATGTCGATTTATGTACCTTGTTATGTCCCCTGAGGACCTGGATACCGGATTTTGTCCCCAGGACTAGCAGACGAGATCGACCCCGAGTTACACGGGACAAGAGCATTAGCAGAAGATAGAGCAGGAGCAGACACTGGAGCAGTACCAGATCCAGTAGACGATTGACCCCCGAGGGTATCATCTGGGTATAGGCTTTCCCCATACTCGGTATTTGCTGTGGTTATCTTTATTCTTGTATCTTGACAGATGTATCAGACTCATTATTGGGTTATTTTCTCGAGTTTATATCTTATTGAGATTGATCTTGCTTTATGATTCTGATATTGTTATATTCATTTCTGTGGATGAGATTAGTATATCTAGACCATTATTATTGTATTACAGCTTAAGTATGTCCCGATGGATCCATTTAATTGGGTTTGTCCATCGGTGTGTGCTGCTGGCCATTGCCACGTGTCTAGTCCCTCGATATTTTGGGACTGGGGCGTGACACTCCTCCTACAAATATCCCAAGAGTGTCCTGCCTTCCTGTAGTAAGCACAAGTGGGCACCCTCTGATCCTGCTGTGCTGCCTTCTGTACATAGGGATGCTTAGCCGGTCCCGCACTACCACTCACACTACCTCAATCATCCCTGCCTCTCTTGGACTTGAGCTCCAAGTCATCCTCTTTCCTCTGAGCGTCCCCTACGATCTGCTCGAAAGTTGCCTCGCGGTCACTCTTAGTCAAAGACTTGACCGCCATGACCAAGCCCTTGCGAAACTTTCTCGCCTTTGCTGCCTCACTCAAGCCCTCCACAAATCTACCAAGATGGCAAAACTTCGCTGCTTACTCGTCCACTAGCATGCTCCCCAGGACGAGGGCATCGAACTGGCTCTCCAAAGCACTGAGCGCCACATCTGGAAAAAAATTCTCCTTAAAAAGCCTCTTAAAAGTCTCCCAAGTAAGCCCTGGTGCCGCAATCCTTGTATTAGTGCGATACCATGTCAAAGCGAGGTCGAACATCTGACTGCCCTCTGCCTCTATCTGCATGCTGTCTGGAATCTGTGCCAGCCAAAAAATTCTCTCAATCTGCTCTATCCAGTCATCCGCGTACAGGATCCCCTATATACCCCAAAAATCCTTGGGCCGCATCCTATGGAAGTCAATGATGTTGCCCGGCCTCGGGTGATGAGTCTGATCTGCCTGTGGCTGGATCTGAGCCACTCTGTCCACTGCCGTCATAGCCACCTGGTGGGCATTCTCAATGCCCAGCCTCATCACATCCATCTGACGGTACTGCACGTCCATCATCTCCCTAAAGAACGCAAACAACTGCGTAGCGTCTACTGGTGCAAGAGGTGGTGGAGGCACCACCGGAACGACTGGGGTAGTCCTCGGATCGACATATGGAGGAGGATCCCCGAGAGAAGCAGCTGCTCCCTCAACCGTAGGAGTGGTAAGTGGAGCAGTAGCAGATGCCTGAATACGAGCTGGACGAGAGGTGGCAGACCTCTCGGTGGCAACTGTTGGGACGGTACGATGGATCGTGTCTTCGGAGGCATCCTGAACACTGATCAAAAGAAGTCAATAAGACACAAGATACGATATCATCAAAGAAGGACAGTAATATTTCAAAAGAAGCAATTTCAGAATAATAACAAATATTTGATTGAAATTGTTCCTAGTCGTGATTGAGTACACTCTCATCCTAGATCCTATATCCTAGAGCAGGCTCGCAGCAGTACAACTAAATCGTTGTACTACTACGATATCGCACTAATTACGAAGCTCGAGACCTGCGTGGGCCGCCACCAAAAATATGTCATGACCCACACCCGAAAAATCGGGCATGAGTCGTGGGTACGTCCAGCCTACGCCGTAGCATCGGCGGTAGAACGCTGTCTAGGTCTACTATCTAGCTAACAATCTCACACAATAATGTAAGTACCTGCCAAGATCTTAACTCCAAATGGAGGAACAATATGATAAAGATAATACAAATACTCAATCACGATAAGATAACAAAGAAGTCTAACAATTACAAAGTCTAAAAAAACAACTACTACTAAAGACAGCAACAATAATAATAATAACAACAATATCCTGAATCAAATACAATACAAAGTCTTAAACCAAAAGCCGGGGACAAATCCAGTACCAAAAGCTAATAAATACAACTGAGGTCCTAGTGATCCCAGCTACCAACCCGAAAATCACTCCTGAACTAGGGATCCCTGTCTGCACTATTGATAGGCTGAGGTCCATAAAACGTCGAACGCAAATCTTCCGGATCCTCTAAAAAATATATCCAGTCAGGATTGGAGCAAGTACACCTCTAACAACAGTTCCAGTTAAATGATAAAAACTATAAAGCAGTTGTAGCAAGTAGCACAAGGTGAAGGAAATAAAGTATGAATAAGGATATATATATATATATATATATATATATATGTCAACTGGTGCATAAAGGTAAAGATGCATGAAAATTAGAAGCAAGATAATAATGACTGCAGGATACAAAAAATTTAAACTAAGAGCAAGTGTGTGCACAATAACGTGAAGTGAGTCCAGCAAGAGTAAATATAATGAGTACAGTCCAAAAAGTATAAGTGAGACTAGTCAAGAAGTGTAAGTGAGTCCAGACTAGAAAGAACAAACTAGTATCTCTGAAATACCTGTTTCGACATATAAACGGCTAGGGGTAAGTACGGCTCACCGCACACTGGGTGTGCGGTTGCTATTATTCCAGACAAGACCAGAGGGAGTGATTCCAGGGATTCCAGATTTGGAAATGTTTACATGTCTACTCGAGTATTTCCCCGCCCTGACTAGTACAAGTAAATCCAAGATCCGACACGTAATATAAATATGAGTCCAGCCAGAAATATGAGTGATGCCTGTAGTGAGTCCTGATGTGATGCCAGTAGGGGATTCCAGAAATAGAGGCCAAACATGAAATATACGTGTCGTAAGTAAATAAATCAAGAAATACTAGTCAGTGTCGTGCCAGAAAATCAGATAATACTATACTAGAAGCTGAATCATAATAATTATCAGATAATAAAAGCTATCAGAGAATGTACTCGCCTGACGTCCTGAGCAACTAGCGAGGATCGAGGTCCGAACTGGCATCGCGAAGAGCTAATATGAAAATCCAAGGTTACTTGGTGCTCTAGAGAGAGAAACACATTTAAATAAACTAAAAATAAGCTTCTAGGCCTTTTCTAGGTCAAACGGGTCAAATCGGTCCATTCTAGGTCAAAAAGTCAACTCGGAGTCCAAAAAGTCAACTCTAGGTCAAAATTAGGTCAAATATTGACTTTGGCGATCAACCAGATCAACTATGGTCAACTCTAGGTCAAACTAGGGTGCCCCTAAAATTCTAGGTTAAAACTAGCTCATTAAGCTAGTAAACCCACAAACTCGCCTCTTTGGCGGAGTTTCCTGATGTGTTTCTGCGTGAACTACCTGGCATGCCACCCGACCAAAAAATCGAGTTCACCATCGACACATTCCTAAATACAGAACCGATTTCTAAAGCCCCGTACATGATGGCCCCTGCTGAACTAAAGGAGTTAAAGTGCCAACTACAAGGACTACTTGATCGTGGGTACATTCATCTGAGCGTGTCTCCTTGGGGCGCGCATGTGCTCTTCGTAAAGAAGAATGACGAAACATTGCCACTCTGCATAGACTATCGGGAGATGAATAAGATCACTATCAGAAATAATTATCCCCTGCACAGGATAGACGATCTCTTTGATCAGCTGCAAGGAGCATCGGTGTTTTCAAAAATTGATCTTCGCTCTGGCTACCACCAATTAAAGATTAAGCCAGAGGACATGCCAAAGTCAGCATTTTGAACCCGCTACGACCATTATGAGTTTTTTGTTATGCCGTTTGGACTGATGAATGTCCCTACCACATTCATAGATTTAATGAACCATGTGTTCCGACCATTTCTCGACAAGCTTGTGGTAGTATTTATAGACGACATCTTAGTGTACTCGAAGAATAAGGATGAACACGCAGGACACATGCGGATGGTGCTTCAAACTCTTTGAAACAATAAGTTGTATGCAAAGATGAGCAAGTGCGAGCTCTAGTTGGACATCATATCCTTCCTCGGGCACATTATTTCTGCGAAGGGCATCTCAGTCGACCCGAAGAAAGTTGAAGCCATCGTAAAGTGGAAAAGGCCTGAGTCAGCTAGCGACATTCGAAGCTTACTTGGTCTAGAAGGCTACTGCAGGAGATTTATAAAAGATTTTGCAAGGATCTCCTCGCCTCTGACTCATCTCACTCGGAAGGGAGTAACGTTCGCATGGACGGACGACTGTGAAGCTTTATTTATGGAGTTAAAGCAGCGACTTGTCTCAGCACCAATTCTTACCCTTTCGGACGGACCCGATGATTTTAAGATCTATAGCGACGCCTTAGGAAAGGGTTTGGGATGTGTCCTTATGCAGAGGGACAAAGTGATAGTCTTTGCGTCGAGGCAGTTAAAGTCCCACAAAAGAAAATATCCAACACACGATCTGAAACTTGCGGCGGTGGTGTTCGCGCTAAAGTTATGGCGATATTACCTCTATGGTGTACCGTACAAGATCTTCATGAATCACAAAAGTCTAAAATATCTCTATACTCAAAATAATTTGAATCTACGACAACGACGCTGACTTGAACTCCTTAGCGACTTTGACTTGATGATCAAGTCAACATTGTGGCTGATGCACTGAGTCGAGTGTTCGTTGGGAGTTTGGCTATCGATGAAAGGCTACGACAAGATCTCAAAAGTTTGGGCATTACACTCCAAATCAGATACAAAAGGGGGCACATGTGGCTCAGCTGCGCCTCAAACCAGACTTGTTGGAGAAAGTTAAGTCCGCTCAGAAGGGCGACATATTCCTAGAAAAGATGCGAAAACTTATCTCAGCAGAAAAGGCGATCGACTTTGCGGTAGACACAGATGGAATGATGCAAGTGAAGAAAAGATTATGTGTTCCTAACGATGCAAACCTCAGAAAAGAGATACTCACTGAAGCCCACTATGCGAGTTACACTTCACATCCAGGAAGCACAAAGATGTATCGAGACCTCTGCACGATATTTTGGTGGCACGACATGAAAAGGGATATGGCTTTATTTGTTTCACAATGCATGGCTTATTAGAGAGTAAAGGCCGAGCACCAGAAACTGGGCTGAGAGATGCTGAACCTTGCTATACCGGAGTGGAAATAGAAACACATAACGATGGACTTTATTGTTAGTTTGCCAAAGACGCAAATGAGGAATGATGTCGTCTGGGTCATCGTCGATCGACTCACCAAGTCAGCTCAATTTTTGCCTATCAAAGTTACTTGGAGTGCCGACCGCCTGGCTTAGATCTACCTCAACGAGATTATTTGACTCCACGACATGCCCGTATCCATTATCTTCGATTGAGATGGTCGATTCTTATCACGCTTCTGGGAGAGCCTTCAGTCAGCAATGGGGATAAAGTTGAAGTTTATCTCCTCCTACCATCCTCAGGCAGACGGCCAGACAAAGTGGGTCAACCAAATCCTCGAAGACTTGCTACGGCTCTGTGCTTTAGACTTGAAGACAAGTTGGGACATACATCTACCATTAGTCGAATTTGCATACAATAATAGCTATCAATCCAGCATTCAGATGGCACCGTATGAGGCATTGTATGGGCAGAAGTGCATATCCCCAATCTATTGGGATAAAGTTGGTGAACGGCAAAATCTTGGCCCGAAACTCGTAGAATAAACCGTCCAGAATATCCGTTTGATCCGTGAACGGCTGAAGGTAGCACAGAGTCGTCAGAAAAGGTACTCAGACACGCACCGATGACCTCTTGAGTTCTTAGAAGAAAATCGAGTATTTCTCAAAGTCTCGCCCATGCGAGGAGTTACTAGATTTGGAGCAAAGGGAAAGATAAGTCCAAGATTCATTGATCTGTTCGAGATACTTAAACGAGTCACCCCAATCGCATATCAGATTACCCTACCACCATCACTATCTGAAGTGCACGATATCTTCCATGTTTCACAGCTTAGGAAGTATGTGTACGACCCGAGTCATGTGGTGGATCTTGATCAACTGGACTTAAAGGCAGACTTGACTTATGTTGAACATCCTGTGCGAATCTTGGATCACAAAAAGAAGCTGCTTCGAAGTCGTTCAATTCCTCTCGTGCACGTGCTTTGGAGAAATTATTCGGTCGAAAAATTGACTTAGGAGCTTGAGTCTGAGATGAAGAAAAGGTTCCCTTTATTGTTTCATAGTGGTAGGTTCTATTCCTAAGTTTCATGGATAAAACTTTCTATTAGTTGGTTAGGATATGGTGCCCCGTTCCCCCTATTCGGGGAGCGCGACAAAGAAATACTAATCGGTATCGTTTGATCAGGATAGATTGAATCAAGATCTTATCCTTGTTATGAATTTGCTTCTTCAAAATTGATTCCCATATTCAGTGGACCGTGCCCCGAGGATGGACTTAGCGGCAGAGTCAAGAGGGACCTCTCCGCTGCAAGTTTTCTTGCCTAGTTTTTGCTGTCGCCTTGTTACTTTCGTGCTTTTGAGTTAGTTTTCGGATTTGCATTTTCTTGAACAATTTTGAAAGATTTTATTGCTTTCATTCGTTGGACTGTATTTTATTCCGAGCTTGGAAAGAGTAGAAGAGGTATTGATTATCTGTTCGTGGCAATGCAGGTGATCGTGCAGTAGACGTCGTGCGAGCGGAGTCTTGAAGCACCTCTTTCCTTTCCTTTCTCCAACTAACTTGTGAGTGGCTATAATTTGATTCAGTTGACCCTTCTTCCAAGTCTTCACACCTAAAAATCTTGCATTCTTGCTTGTTCTGATCAAACGATTCCAAAATAACTAAAAGATGTCAAGATAAAAAAGAATAGACTTGGATTATTTGTGCTTGTCAACCAACTTGGAAACGGTTACCCTGTTGCATGCTAGTTCACTTAAAATATTCTTTTATAGTATTTCAATTCAAGTTAGAATGTATACTTCTTCTACAATTGTGCTATATTTACTATGCAATAAACTGATCAGAAAAACTATACAAAATGAATCACGCCATACTACTTGTCTCGTACTCGTGTTGCCTTAATTGCATAAATTGATAACTTAGCATAGATGGCTGTTTGATCACGGACAACTTGTGCACAAGGATATAGATTCCTACGGACGGTCGCTGGGGCACTGGCACCGATTCGATCCGGATGGAACATCATGTTAGTCTCTCGAACGGACGGGATGGCATGCTACGCCTCGAGATCCTAGCATTGCATACCACTCTCGTCCAAGACTATAACTAGTCCATTTTTGGCATCATTTCAGTGATCCCCACGTATATTTAAACTATACAAGATAACTTGTGTCTTTGTGGCAGGGAAGGACATGGTAAGTATTGTGTAGGTGGCTCAGATGGGAAGGTAAAAGTCACCGAACGGTGGCATATTTATTTCAGTAAAGTTGCATATCCAATGCTTGCTTGTAAAATAAACTAAGGCAAGATAGAAAGACCACAAAATAACTTGCATATTTCATATAAATAATGTGTTGATTGGTATAGTTGGGTTACCTCGCCTTCACCAGTGCATTTTGATGTACTGACCCTCGTTGCAACAGGTTTTCCGCACCAAGGAGATCATACACGAAGCTAAAGCTACTTCCCAATCCAGTCCACAAACCGACGCGCCCTGATCGTGCCACAGAAGCAGCATTTTTAAGTTTCCAGGAGCTCGTCCACAAACTTATGCAGCTCCATGGGAAGGCGATAGATTTGCCATAAGGTCTTTAATATTTTAAAGTTTTAGTAAAATAATGTAATGTACAGGATGGCTATCTCATTTTTAGTCCACTTTTGTAAGCCCGTGCGGCAATTATCCGACTCGTTCAAGAGTTTATAAAAGATGTTCATTATCAATAAAGAGAACTTTTCCATGTTTCAACATTGTGTTTCAATTATTTGCGCACTCTGAATATGTGCTCGTTATATAAAATACCTTAGTCTTGTGCGTTGCACAACCTAGGCACGCACGACGTCACGCCCGGGGGACGACTATCGATTCTTCGGAATCGGGGAGTGACAGCCATGGACCCCGTAGCTCAGGAGTGATTGCCGGGAGGTCTAGCCGGAATCACTAGTTATCCAGTTAGTTTTTATTAGTATTCTGGTACCGGATTTATTTTCGGCTTATATATTGAGACTTGTTGTTGTTGATGTTTAGACTATGTGTTTGTATTAGACTTCGTTGATATCTTATCGTGCTTTAGATTATGATTGAGTATTCATCATTGTTATTATTATTATATTGTCCTCCTTCTTGGAGTTGAGATATCATTGATATGTTATACTTTATTGTGTGAGATTGATAGTTAGTTAACCTAGATAGCGTTCTATCGCTGATGCTGCGGTGTAGGCTGGACGTACCCACGTACTCGTGTCCCTTACCGGGTGCGGGTTGTGACACCCCCCATTCGCTTGGAAAACTACCAAAACCTCAGCCAATTGGGCATTAACACATGACCTGCGGTCACAGACCGAGGACAATATAGCACTGACATATTTAATATCCCTTTCTTGTGTATCCATGCACGGTTTCTTTCAGGGCAATGATATGCCTACAACCAAATGCTTACAACCTTCTTACAATCGCCACGTGGCGGCCACGTGGCGGCCGTCCATTGGAGGAGAGGGGAGAGGTGGGGCCCGGTGGCTGCCCGGTTGGCCGCCACATGGCAGGAACACCATGTGGTAGCCGTTCGTTGGGGGAGAGGTGGGGCCGGGTGTGGCCCACATAGCGCGGGGGGGGGGGGTAGAGAGGGTTGTAAGAAGGTTGTAAGTATTTGGTAGTAAACTTAGCATTATTGTTTCTTTCATGGCTAGTAGGGCATAATCTTTATCTTTGCTCTCCCTTGCTTGCGAGAGTGATCTCGGACCCTCGTTCCCTGTCCTGATCATAATCACGACCACGTCCTCTCTCCCAGTCTCTGCCACGATCCTGATCATAGTCTTTCCCTCTTTATCATCATTTTTCTTCAGTCACTATAATAGTAGTTACTGACTGTGATATTCCATAAAAGGTTTAGGTCTTGGTAACAAATTGATGGTGGTGGGGAGAGAGAATACAAATAACTCAAAAAAAATAAGAAATTTTGAGTTGTATCCCACTTTATTGGTTATATTTCAAGTTGCACTTCAGTGCTTTACCATAATGTACGACCTTCTCCTATATTTTACGATTTTCGTCACTGACCAGTGTCAAATCAGTTGACCAAAATTTCAGACAAAAATATCCCTGGTCCCCTTCTCTCTCCCCCTCTCTCTCCTCCCCCCTCTTTCTTCGGTCGACCAGCTGAAGCGACAGAACGTGCGCGGGGGTGAGCAGGGAAGAGCGCGGGGGAGGGCGGGGGAGGGCGGGAGAGCGCGGGGGAGAGCGGGGGGTAGAGGGGGGCAAGGGGGAGGGGATGGGTGAGGGGCGCATGTGCAGCTGCGAGGAGGGAGGCGACGTGGTGGGGGCCCGGGAGCTGGACGCGGGGTGATGTTGAGGGTGGGGTTGGTGGTGGTGAAGGTCGGTGTAAACCCCCCTCGATTAATTCTATAGATAGTCAGGTCGGATTTGGAAAATTCTGGATTAGCAGCAGATGTTGGACTTTAGATTAGAGTTGCATTTATCTATTATATTTTTTAAATTAAACCCTTGGCGCGCCCTATCATTGCTTAATTATTTGGAGCCCAATATCAGCCCATAAATTCCATCGGACTATTGTACTTCTGACTTGACTCGCCAAATTAGGCACTGGACTTTTCCGTCACACAAAAATCAAATCCGTTGTGCCTTAAATTAATCGCACAATTTTCCAAATCCTAAATCCCATATTTAATTTCGTGTCGGACACCTGTGTCGTTACCCCCAATTTTGAGATACCAACTTAACCCGTTGAGCCGGACCAACTAAAGGGTCCAAGACTGACTCCAAGCCCCCACCATTTTTGACCTTTGTGCCATTTCCGAATTTTGACCCCAAGTGCCCCCATTTAGTTTAAAAGCATGGGACACTTTAATTCTATTTAAATCGAGGATACCAATTTTGTCTAATCCTATTTTTAATCCCCAATTAATCCCAATGCCCATTTAATTAAACCCATGCCAAATACACAACACCCCCTCACCATGCAAAACACCAAACACCATTTCCTCCATAATTTTTTCATCATTTCATGTGTTTGTGCAATTACCCAAATTTAAGGGGCTTAGTTGCAATTAATGAAATATGTGTCCTAACCTCACTAGTCTAGGCCAAATGGAGAAGCCCCCTCTCCTTTGACCAAGTCAAGGCCATTCCCTTTCCCTCTCATTTGGATGAAGGAATTCCTCCATGAGAAATCCTCACCACCCATTCAAATTGGAGCATCCCCAACCACACACTCACATCACCATTTCCCCAATAAAACCTCAACATCACCCTTCACTTCTCCCAAGCCGGCCCTAATCCCAATATATGGAGAACCCCACCCCCTCTCTCTCTCCTCCCTCCATACACTCACAGCCATATGCAAGTTTTCTTTTCTTCTTCCTTTCTTCTTCTCTTCTTCTTCTTCTCCTTTTTTTTAAATCTAGAAAGTAGGAGAGGGAAAATAAACCACTGTTCAACCCGAGCTCTCTTCGGCCCGGCCAAGCCCCGACCCCCCTCCCGGCCAGCCGAACCACCACCACCTCCAGCACTCGCCACGATCGAGCTTCCTCCACCTATTCCATTCTCATCCGCTGGGTCGAGCCAATGCTCCGGTCGGGCAGCTCCGGCCATTCTCCGACCGCTGAGTCGAGCCACTGCTCCGGCCAGTGAGATCCCCGCTCCTCCACCGGCTATTGAAGACGCCGACGTCCCCCACGAACTGCTGCACCACCACGAGCCAACCCCGCGAGCTTCACCTCCTCACGGAAGCCACCTCCACTGCATTCTTCTCCGACAAAATCCACCCGCACCGCCGTTCATCTCCACTGCATCATCTCCGGCGACCAGCAGCTATTCTCGCCACCACACCATACCCCGATCGAGCACTCCGGCCATCCTCAGCCAAGTCTCTCCCCCCCCCCCCCACGCTGCACATGCTCCGGCCGAACACTTCACCACGAACCACCATCCCCACGAGCTTCTCCACCACCATACCTTCGCCGTCGACTTGCCGTCGGGCCTCGACGCGAGCACGTGCCACTACTTCTAGGGAAATACAACTGCACCGGCATAGTTTCTCGTCCCGCGAGCAGCATCATTTGATCAGTGCCGGAGTGAGAGCGTCGATGACCCGACTGCAGAGCCATCATCTTCCTTGCCCTCGTCCCTTCCTCGTGTAAGCTTCCTTCCCCTAGTTTCCATCTCCATTATAGCTTGATGCATGAGTTATGTTTTCATGCACATGCAAAATATTGTTTCTATTAAGGTGATGAGTTGGGTTATTAATTTTTGCTGTGCTATGGATTGTGGAGACAAGGGGTGATGCAAGGATGATGTTGTTTGGAAGAAGGGGAATATTGTTTTACATGAGTCATGAAGTTGAGTAAGGTTTAGAAGTTTGAGGGATGAATAAGGTAAGCAATTATATGACTAGAGTAACAGATGATGATGACGCGAACACATAGCTGTAGATAGAGGTAAGTGAACTGACTAAGGAAAGAAAGAAATATGTGGGTGTAGGTCTGGTGACATACCAGTAAGGGACGGAACTGTTATTGTGTTTTCTTTGAGGAAGAGTATGTGATAAGGGAAGGAAAATATATATACAAATTGGTTGGGAGGGATGTGTACACCTATGGGTGCAAGTTAGTTTAGGAGCCAATGTAAGTGTCTTACTAAATTTACAGAGTGAAGAAGGTGTAGTAGCATAAGTTTATAAGCAGGAGGTGTGTTCTCCACTGGAGGCAGGGGGAGCACAAGAGTATGGGTGTACGGGATGTATATTACGAGATGCTTGGATGGTATGGAAATTGATTCAAATATAGTATTAGGTTCTAATGATTTAGAGATTTAACAAATAAGTTAAACTATTTTTATTTAGTTTCCTTTCAAAATAATAGTTATTAGTTAAGTAATTAATTAAAATTGTTTCTATCAAGGTTCTCTGGACTCGTCAGACTTGGACGTTGGACCAGCCTCTCATCTTCAGCATCCAGATCCAGGTACTTTAGGATCCGCGAACTTGGACGTTGTATCGGAGCCCCGCCTTCAGTATCTGAATCCAGGCAAGTGTACCTTGCCACCCTGTATTTCAGATTACAGATATTTATTATTTCTTTATGTACATTGTGCACGTATTTATGTTGACATTCGATACTTCGCGTCCGGATCACAACCGGGTGCAGACGTTCGTCGTAACATCTTAGAATAATTGTTAGATGCTTCGTAGCACCTCGATGTACGTACCTGAGTATATCGACACCCCAGGACACACTCATACACTGTGATCGTGTCAGATTCCTGTATCCTGATACTGACATCATGACCAGAGACTGGGACGACCTTAGGGTCGCGTCTGTTGAGTTATGTCTGTGTGTCGAGACTATATATAGAGGTTCAGGTTCAGCGCACCATCGTTGACCGCTTGGGAAGGGGAAGACAGTTACTAGACGTTTGGGCTCCTCTGCACGCGTTTATATATGTATATGTAGTTTACTGTATTCTAGAGTAGTGTATCACCCGTGTGACTCTGTGCTCGGAGCTACCGTACGCCCCGTGTGTCTCTGTGTTCGGAGCTATGGTTTTATTTTAGATAGCCTACGCGTTGTAAACCCTCTCGACCAGATTCCAGCATTTCTAGGATTATTTTAACAATTTAGGATTTATGGCAATAATTTAATTTATTTTGCTTACATATATTATTGACTTGTGCACCTGTCCATCAACGAATTATTTGGAGCTTTACCTTGACTGTTATCCCCGAACAAAGTTCACATACCTCTCCTAGACATGCCAGCCTATTATTCTGCACTTTGTGCAACTCCCAGATACTCTGTTTTGAGCCTCGTTTGAGACGCACAAATATTGTTACAAACGTACGTAATTAAATTCCTAGATCTGTACCCATCCCTGTTCCAACAGACATTAGAGGCCCAACATGCACCTGTTTTGCCCAGACAAAAATACGTTAATTTTCTACACTGAGTATACTACATTTAGTGTATTGACACCGCAAGAAAATTATGGCCCTACCTGCCTCTAAATAATTAGAGAACACCGTGCGCAGTATTTATTAATTAAATAAATACGATGGCCATATCACCCCAAAACTAGGCCCAGTCCCTGCCCAGACTCACCCCTACCCCCTCAGGACCCCCACACAGCAATATCCCTCAGTTCTGTGCATTTTGGCAATTTCAGGAATCGGGTGTTTTTCCCAGACAATTTCGTAATTGTGCAAATTCCCAAAATAGGGACCTCTGTGCAATTTATGAATTAAAGGGACTTTTCTGCAAATTACAGCGCGAGGTGTTACCCCCTCATTGGCCGGTGAACCTGCACCGTCCATTTGGAGACGGGATCCACCCAAAAATATCCCAAAAATATCCTGAAAATATCTACAAAATATCTTGTAAAATATCTCTAGATATTTTACTTATTAAAATAATAA